>ML792739.1:625745-641310 GCA_009831015.1 Picea engelmannii
GTGTAGAAGGGACTATGCATTGACTTATAAATGGTGTTTGAACCACTTCATCTTTTGTGTCATCATGCTCCATTTCATCAACAATTTTCACTATCTTTTCTATGGTTCCATCCCATGCTTCATTCTCCACGAACTGGACATCATGACTGATTATGACTTTTCCTGCGACGGGGTCATACAACTTGTATCCTTTTTTTTCTTAAGAATACCCAACAAATATACATTTTTTTCCTTTGTTGTCAAGGTTCCTTCTTATCTGATCTAGAATATGTGTGTATGCGACGCAACCAAAAAATTTTAAGTGCCCCATATTATGCTTTGAACCTATCCATGATTCTTGAGGAATTTTGTTCTTCACACTCTTTGTCAGACATATGTTCAAGATGTATACTGCAGTTGCTACTGCCTCAACCCAATACTCATTTGAAAAATGCTTGGTTGTCAACATACTGTGCGTCATTTCCATGATGGTTTTGTTCTTTCTCTCTGCAACACCATTTTCTTTTGATGTGTATCGCATGGTAAGTTTACTATAGATGCCATGAGATTTACAAAAGTTCTGAAATTCTCTTGACATGTATTCTCCTCATTAGTCTATTCTTAGACACTTGATGTAATAACCACTCTTCTTCTCCACAAGTGATTTAAACAACTGAAAACAACTCAATGCATCAAATTTATGCTTTAGGAAATAAATCCATGTCTTTCTTGAGAAATCATCTATGAATTTTAGAAAAAAAATATTTCATCCTATAGATGGAGTTTGCATTGGTCCACAAATGTCTAAATGTACGATTTCCAGTGGAGCGTTTTCTCTGTAAGACTTGCTAATTAGAAATGATTCTCTATGTTGCTTGCCAAATATGCAACCCTCACATATCCTTTCTATTTTTTCAATCAATGGCGAACCTTTTACCATATACTTTGTGTGTAGAAACTTCATACCTCCAAAGTCCAAATGTCCAAATCTGAAATTCCATAACTAGGAATCATCCTGTATTTCAAATTGCAAAGTTGCCTTCATCTCTACGCCATTTTCTCCTTTCTTGATACCACACACACTAGTTTCTTCATTTGTATTGCGCACACTTTCTGCTGTAAATGAAATATCCAACTGTGCAATTTTTCTTTTATCAATAGCTGGTGTTGTATTCTTCTTCTTTGTTAGCTTCAAATTCAATGGCAACATTATGTTACTTGTCATTTGGATTTTTGCAATAAGTAGATTGCTTGGGCATTTATCCATAATCACAAAGTGATTATCTTCCATGTAGATTATGTATCCTTTTTGTAATAGTTCTCCTGTGCTCATCAGATTATGCTTCATAACAGAAACATAATATACATCAGACGTGAATTTTTTTTCTCCTTACTTAGTTAAAATGTTTATACTTCCTTTGCCTAAGATAATGACTTGGATATCTATTCCAAGTGTAACCTTCGTTTGAACTGACTCATCAAAACTAGAAAACAATTCTATGTTTCCTATCATGTGGTTACTTCATCCTGAATCTAAATACCATATGTCAAATGGAATTTCTTGAGAAACATTTCTCTCAACTAGTGACACTATATTAGGCATTTCTACAACATTGGACATTTCTACAATGCACGCCATAAACATAGGTTGAGTTTGGTTATTTGCGTTGTTTGACTGATCTTAACTTTGCTTGTTCTGATTATACTGTCTCTTCCTGCACTCATATGCATAATGTCCATATTTTTTACAGTAATGGCATTGAATCTTTGATTTGTCAGTTCTATGACAACTTGGTTGACTAGTACTTGGGTTTTGACCTCTTCCACCAGTATTTCCAGGACTGCTACTGCATACATCTCTGACAAAAATTCTTCCTCTTTCTCTATAGTTAGCTCCCCCCCTTCCTCTTTCATGACTTATAGATGAATACGCGGAAAATGAAGTCTCTAATTACATGTTTGACCTATTCAATCTGTGTTCATGCTTAATGAGGGAAGCCTGCAGTTCATCTAGACTGAAGTGACTCAATTCTTTTCCTTCTTCTAGAGTCACAACAATAGTATCAAATTTAGGAGGAAGACTCCTAAGTACCTTCTCAACAAATTGTTTTTATTCTATGGTTTCACCATGTGACTTAATTTGATCTATCAGTCCAATCTCATGGGTGTAGAATGAATCTACTATGTCCAAATATTTCATTGACATAGTTTCAAAATATCTTCTAAGAATGTGCAGTTTTGCATTCTTTACTTTTTCCATACCCTGATTAGAGGTTTTTAATATGTCCCATGCTTTCTTGGATTGATTTTTTTATGCAAATCTTGGAAGTATGCTCTCATGCATGGCTTGATGTATGTAAAACAATGCCTTTCCACCCTTCTTTATTTGATCTTTCAAGACATCTTTATCATCTTGTGTGAGGGAATTATATGTTTCCTGATATGCTGGCTCCAAATATCCATTTTTGACTATCTCCCATACATCTTGAACTCAGAACAGTTCCTTCATGGTCAAGGACCTTATCTCACAATTCTTTCTTGTAAAAGTGGGAGGTTGCAGATTTGAGGTAGAAGCCATATTTCACTTTTCAACATAGTTTCTTCTCTTGAACTTGTTCTGATAGAACTTGATTTGATACCATATCTTGGAACGACGTCGGTGCGTTGACGATGCACACAATGTACTCTCTGTGATGTAGTTTCAAATACTGTGCACTAAACAGGCTACATGACAGAGTTCTCAAAATGTCTGCGCACTGCACATACTGGTGAGTTTTCTGCACGTTGTGAGTACACACACTTAATGAAATGATTTATGAATGCAGAATAAAACAATGTTATGACTAGCACATAAACTTAGAAATAAGACAAAAACTTGTCAATACATAAAATGATTGATATTAATGAACTTCGACGCAGTGTGCGAATACAAAATACAATGAAAAAGATGAGCTCTGACTCCAATGACTTATTCTACTGACTTCAGAAACATAGAGCCCGTGCTCAGACTTCTTACACTCCTCAGATAATGTTGGTTCTCAGATGTTCTCTCTACCTCTCTTTTCTACTCTACATCAACTACTTATCTTCAACATTATCTACTATCTAAATGAATCAAACTTATATAGAATCTCACTATGACTTCGTACAGAAGCTAATACCAACTCAACATTAAATACTACCATTAATATGATTGAATCGTCAACCACTTAATTAAAGCCAAGAAGATAGAGATGACTCCATTTATAGCTTCCTGCTTGCCGACTGACTTTTGAGTAAATGTGTGACTTTGCACTTGCAGACTCTCTAACTGAAAATTCGGCTACTAACAGATTGACTTAGAGACACATCGGTGGTGACATCAATATCTCATCGATTTGTAATTACAATTTCCAACATGTTTGAAGCCGATGAATATGTGCCAGAGTTACAATGCATCCCCCACACTGTATATCCTAATTCAAGATGCTTGGGTGTCGTTTGAAAATTATTAATCTCCCTCTTCCTTACTAGAATGGACATTATCTCATACATTGACGACCTTTGTGTAACAAAATCTTTCATGCATAGGAAACATAGATTTATCATTCTTAGAACTTCTTCCTTAGCATAGTCATCTACTGAGGTATTTTCAACCCTTTCTAAAACCTCCCTCGTTTAATATAGCTTCCAGACCTGGGATATTAATATGCAAATTGATCAATATCTCATAACAATTATTTCATCTCATTTACTTATTGACTATCGTATTCTAATTACACAATTTTTAGTCAATCAATTCATATGTCTATGATCTATGATTGTGATGGTAAACATATTTTCATCTTGCACCTTTCCTAAAGTGGTTAGGAGTATTTTAAATTTTGAACATATTTTTTTGGCTAGGTGCAGTTTAGACTCTATGTGGTTGCATCTAAAGAGGTAAAGTGTATTTTAAAGAATTAGAAGGTTGAATGAACATATTTTTTGGCTAGGTGCATTCTATAAGCTAGGTGGTTGTAGTTGGAGAAACCAAGTGGGTTTCAAAAAATTAGAATGTTAAATGAAATGGTCTTGAAAAAGACTACCCAACCTACAACTAAACACGATCTTTTGAGACCACCCAACTTAAAATGAATCATAATCAAGGTGAAATCATGTGAAATACATTAATTTAAAAAAAAAAAATTGCAATGAACCATAATCAAGGTGAAATCATGATAGATACCTTAATTTTCACAAAAATATAGTAAGAAAAATAACTTTACAAAAATATAGTCAAAAAATGAATGTAATTTGTATTTATTTTTAGGTGAAATAATAGTTAATATCTTAATTTCCAAAAAAATAAATGTGAGAAAAAATGAATGGAATTTGCATTTATTTTTATTTTACTCAAGATGGAAGAGAATCGACAAGTGGGAGATCATGAATTTTTCAAAAAAAATTCAAAACCCTTTTTTAAGAACCCAACCAAAAACCCATAATGAAGGTGAAAGTTACTATGAAAAGAACCATAATTTTGAGGAAAAACTAGTGGAGAAAACTAACAACTGCAAAATAACATACAATAAAATATTAATATAAATACATAGAATACAAAATAAATATATAACGATGAACATAGTGATTGTTAAGTTACTAACCTCCCCTATGAACCTATGTTGTCCAATGGCCTCCATAGGCTCATAACAAGTCTTCCTATAGCTTGAGCGTCTGTGACATTCACATGGACGACTCTTATGTCCATGTTCCCTATCCTCACTAAACATTGTTTTCTAGGGTGAAGCTCTGACCCATCTATCAATTTCATCAATAGGAACCTCCTCCCGAGATAATGAAACAAATTTGTCATTTTGCACTAGTCTCTGAGTCAATGATGAAATAGCTCGTTGTACCTGTTGAAAGCTCTTTGCAACAGGAGGATGTTGGAAAGGGGAGTCAGGCCTTCTCTTTGGGGGACAAGGACCTAACATGGGATCATTTATAACATGATATCAATCCTATGCGGACCCTGGACCCACCCCTGGAACTCACCCATGTCAAAGTAGTTGACATGCAAACCCAAAATAAATTCATCCCACAATTTTCTCAAAGAATATAATCATACCTTCATGTTATTGCAGGGAGGTTTATCAAATACCATATACCACCTATCCATCAAGTTTTTACTATTTTTTGGATGGATACACATGTTAATACAAATGCATTTTTTGTTCATATGTAGTTCTTGTCCATTTCGAGGATCCCTAAAAACAAAGAATACTTGCGCAGAGTTGTTGCAGGAGTTGTGCAGAGTCTGAAGGATTCAACACTTGAGAAGTTTGTTGAGTGACGAGCACGAGGAGTACGTGCAAATTCCTCTGAAGAATCAGAGTTGAAAATATCAGGAAGTGTAGCACCTTCGTGGTATCATCAAAGGAGAGCACTAGGAGTTGTGCGTGGACATTTCAAGAATGAGTTCCAAGCACAAGCTTTGTAAGGCAAAGTGCGAGGAGGAACACTTAGTCATTTTCGAGAAATCTCCAAAGAGGAGAAATCGACGGTCAGGATTTGCAGGGAAAATTGGCGAAGTTCCGATAGCCGTCAAATTCTAGTGGAAGATGTGCATGGTTTAAGCCTTAGCGTGCAGGAAAGGAGCCAAAGCTCATCGCGACCTGACTCATCGGAGAATTGGAACTTCCGGAGCTAAGAATCTTGTGTATGAAATTGCGATTGGTGAGATCCCGAGAGGCTCAGGTTCGTTGATCATAGCAGGGATACATGGTGCGAGATCTCAAAAAGTCAGGATTCAACAGTCGGGATTTTCCCATGCAAAGGAAACACCACAACTGAAATCACGATCTCGTGATACCCAATAGCGCGACGAGGAGGGGTGACGTGGAGGAGAGAACCCGCACATGCATCGGGGTTCAGCACTTCGGGATTCACGGTGTCGTGAGAATCACTGTCGGAGGAATCGCGAAACTCCAAAACGTGATAACCAAGTAGTCACAGTGCTGAGTGGAGGATAGGTATTGGAAGGTAAACCACATAAGGGAGTTCACGACAGGTGGCATCGACAGATCGTGAACTCGAAGGTTCGTGAGCTGGAGCCGCCAAGTTTCGCGTCAAATTTTGCGAGGTCGCGAGAGGCGATATCTTGGAAACCATCAGTTAGTGTGTGGGGCCCAGAGCACAGTAAAGGAGGACAGGTGGCATCGAAAGTCGGGGATCGGAGATCCCAGAGGCATGAGTTCTACGCTGTTCGAACTCGCGAATTCTGAAATTTTGATAGGAAGGGAGGACCGTGGTCTCGTGGTTAGCGGTCGCATGCGAAAGAATAGCCGGAGGGGATAAGGGTCATGAGAGTACCGTCGGAGATCAGGAATCGGGGGTTCGTAAGATCAGTGACTCATGACCGTGTGGGTACCGATTTCCCGATGGGGAAAACTCCCGATAAGGAGTAAGGAAGTCGTGGGCGAGTAGTCATCGGGGTTTGGGGATTTACAAGACCCGATTTTGTGAGCGCAGTGCTCGCAATCTAGCGAGGTCTGACTTTACAATTTCAATAAGGGAGGTCATACAAAGCATCCTGTGGGTGGGAAGAGGTCCCAATAAGGGATTTGAGGAGCACACTAGCTCTTCGGGCCAGTGAAGAAGAAGGTCCTGCTGGTAGCGGACGTGCCAGGTGGTGCGTGATGCGTCAGAGTGGTATCAGAGGGGGATTAACTCTATGTTTTCTGCGACAAAGAGAAAAGAAGAATTCACCATACCTCCCAGAAGAGAAAGGCAATCGCCTGATCCAGAGGACAGAGATGTGCGAAGAAGAGGTAGGCCGGCAGGGAATCCAAAAATGGAAAGGCAAATACGCGATCTCGGAACAAGGTTGGAAGATATGGAAGTGGCGCAAAGACGCACAACAAATGTGGGAGACTTAAATGAATCTGAAGGCGAAGTGGCAGCCGAACAACAAGTAGAAGTCATAGTCGAAGATACAGCCAACAAGTGGTTAATTAAGGCTATCGCTCGGATGAGTTCAAATACAAAAATGGACATTCCAGTCTATGAAGGAAGTCTGGATGCAAAAGAGTTGTTGGACTAGATTAGAGCTCTTGACACCTACTTTGATTATGAATACATCGAAGAGGATAAAAAGGTTAGGCATGCTGTCACAAAATTGAAGGGACACGCAACATTATGGTGGGACGATCTTCAAGTAGATAGACGTTCCAAACGTAAGCAAAAGATCAAAAGTTGGGATCAAATGATTGCAAAGATGAAGGCAAATTTCATCCCAAGGGATTATCAGATCACACTGTTCAGGGGAATGCAGAACCTGAGACAGAAGTTGATGACGGTAAAGGAGTATACGGAAGAATTTTACAAGCTCAATATCAGAGCAGGTCATCGGGAGAGCGATGATGAAAAAGTTTCCAGATATATGAATGGCTTAAGATATGATATCCAAGATGAGATGAGTATGAAAACCATCCGAACGGTGGAGGATGCGTATCAATTGGTGTTGAAGGTAGAAGAAAAGTTAAGCCGTAAGCTAGTGCAGCGAGGCCGAGGTAGGAGGCAGCCGAAAGGTAAGTCGGTTACCTAAGATAAGTTCCAGAAATCTAAGGATGACTAGAAGAAACCTCAGACAAGAATAGAAAGAGGTGGAAGTTCTCAGCGAGGACAACACGCTAAACAGAGAATGCAGCAGACAGAACAGAGCGGAGGATACGCTGATGTTAATACTTTTCCTCATACCAGAGGTAGAGGAAGAGGCAGAGGAGGAATCATCACATGCTACACATGTGGGAAGAATGGGCACAAGGCAATTGACTGTCCAGATAGGAAAAATGATGGAGGAGAAGCTCACATCGCTGAGGCACAGAGGCGAGCTGCTGAAGCAGAAGACGCAGAAGACAGAAGGTCATTAATGATGCGTAAAGCTCTCTTAACACCCGAGAAGGAGGTGGAGGACACAACTCAGAGAAATAGACTGTTCAGAACTGCATGCAAGACCAAAGACAGGAAATGCAAGGTCATTGTGGACAGTGGAAGCACAGACAATCTCGTTTCAACCGAGATGGTGGAGAAACTAGAGCTAGAGACGACTGATCACTTGAGTCCATATAAAGTTTCATGGCTATAGAAGGGACATCAGGTGAGTGTCACTAAACAATGCTTAGTGGACATAAAAATAGGAGGATACAATGATAAAATACTCTGTGATGTCATTCCTATGAATGTATGTCATTTATTGCTAGGCAGACCATGGCAATATGACAGAAACATAGTTCATGATGGGAAGATGAATATGTACACTTTAGAGAAGAATGGAAGAACACACATGTTACTTCCGATAAAAGATAAGGAGGTGAAACTGGAAGTGAACAACAGGGTACTTCTCATGAGTGGGAAGGAACTTCTGGAAGAGGTAAATAAGAAGGAAAATCCACAATTCGTTGTGGTCAAGAAACCAAAAGTTGTTTTGACCAGCACAAGAGTGGATGATTTTCCGGAGGAAATCCAGGAACTGTTGGAAGAGTTCGTTGATATAGTGGTGGACGAATTACCTCATTTGTTGCCACTGATGAGGAGCGTGAGCCATCAAATAGACCTCATACCAGGAGCCAGTTTTCCAAACAAAGCCACGTAAAGGTTGACACCGCAGGAGAATGAAGAAGTCAAAAGGAAGGTACAAGAACTACTGGATAAAGGACTGATCAGGGAGAGTTTAAGTCCATGTGTCGTTCCAACAGTACTGAGTCCAAATAAGGATGGAGGTTGGAGAATGTGTATAGATTCCAAAGACATTAACAAGATAACCATCAGGTACAGGTTTCCATTGCCACAGATGGATGACTTGATGGACTGTTTGAGTGGAGCCAAATTTTTTTCAAAGGTTGATTTGAAAAGAGGATACCACCAGATTCGCATGAGGGAAGGCAATGAATGGAAGACAGCCTTCAAAACCAATGAAGGGTTGTATGAATGGCTAGTCATGCCATTTGGCTTGACGAATGCGCCATGTACATTCATGAGGCTAATGAATGAAGTGTTGAAAGAATTCATTGGTAAGTTTGTCATTGTTTATTTAGATGACATCTTAATTTTCAGTAAAACAAAAGGAGATCATCTGAAGCATTTAGCTGCAGTAATGAGAAAGCTACAACAAGAGAAGTTGTTGATCAATGTGAGGAAATCTTCATTTATGAAGACATAACTCATTTACTTGGGATTTGTCATTTCGACAAATGAATTGAGGATGGATCCAAGTAAAGTGGAGGTAATTAAAAATTGGCCATCACCAAGAAATGTTTTCGAGGTGAGAAGTTTCCACGGATTGGCAAGTTTCTACAGGAAATTCATTAGGAACTTTAGTGGAATTAGTGCAGCAATAATGGACACAGTCAAGAAAAGACATAAATCTTTTCATTGGACTGAAGAGGCAGAGAAGAGATTCAATCTGTTGAAGTGAAAGATCACAGAACAACCGATTTTAGTGTTGCCAGATCCTGCAAAGGTATTCTATGTAAAATGTGATGCAAGTGGCTTTGCCATAGGAGCGGTCTTGAGCCAGGAAGACAGACCAATTGCATATTTCAGCGAGAAGATGGATGAGTCAAAGGTGAAGTACTCCACGTACAATAAAGAACTCTATGCTATCATACAGGCGTTGAAGAAGTGGAGGCATTACTTGATCCCTAAAGAATTTGTTATGTATAGTGATAATCATGCATTACAGTTTGTGACTCAGCAGGAGAAGCTAAATCAGAAACATGCTAAATGGGTAGAGTATATGCAAAATTTTACATTTGTAATTAAACACATTTCAAGGACTACTAACAAAGTGGCTGATGCTTTGAGAAGGAAGTGTTTGTTGCTGCAGGAGTTCCGAGTCAATACATTGGGTTTTGAAAACCCTAAGGACATGTATGCAGGTGATGCTGATTTTGTAGAGGCATACGAGGAAACTGAGAATCCAGTTCTCAAAGATAGAAGCTCGTGGATAGATTACATGATCCAGAAAGGACTGTTGTTCAAAGAAAATCAGTTATGCATTCTGAATTGCTCCATGAAGGATAATCTGCTAAAAGAGAAGCACAGTGGCGGATTAGCAGGGCATTTTGGCCATGACAAGACATTTTCAAAATTGAGTGAAGCATACTTTTGGCTGAAGATGCGAACAGATGTCAAGAAGTTTGTTGACAGGTGCAGAATTTCCCAGCATTCCAAGGGAAGAAAGTAGAATGCAGGATTCTATCAATCCTTACCCATACCTGAGCGGCCATGGGATGAAATCAGCATGGATTTCGTATTGGGATTGCCTAGGATGAAAAGAGGACATGATTTGATCTTTGTAGTGGTCGAAAGGTTTTCCAAAATGGCACATTTTATTCCATGCCAGAAGACCAGTGATGCGACTCATATCGCGAACTTGTTTTTCAAGGAGATTGTTAGACTTCATGGTTTACCCAGAAGCATTGTATCGAACAGGGATACAAAATTCATTGGACATTTCTGGAGGACACTCTGGAAGAAGATGGGAACTAACTTGATGTTTATTTCAGCCTATCATCCTCAGATGGATGGGCAAACAGAGGTTGTGAATAGAAGTCTGGGATATTTATTAAGAAGACTAGTGACAGAGCACCACAGCAGCTGGGATAATGTGTTGCCATAGACAGAATTTTCTTACAACGACTTAGTAAACAGAAGCAAAGGTAAAACTCCATTTGAGATTGTATATGGTAGGCAACCAAGAGGAGTATTTGAGCTGAGGGATTCAGAGCAGATAATAACTAAGAGCGCAAGCGCTGAAGAATTCGCAGAGGCGATGGAAGAACTTCACAGCAGGGTGAAGCAGTGATTGCTAGAGTCAAACCAGGAATATAAGCGTAGAGAAGATCAACATTGGAGACAACTTCAATTCAAAGTTGGTGATCTAGTTCTGGAACATTTGAGGAAGGAAAGGTTCCCAAGGGGAACATACAACAAGCTAAAAATGAATAAAATTGGGCCATGGAGAGTCCTGAAGAAATTGGGAGAAAAAGCTTATGAGATTGAATTGCTGAATGAGATTGGGATATCTCCGACATTCAATGTATCAGACTTATATCCATATAAGGCTGAGGAAGTAGGAGCTGGAAGTGATGAAAAACCAGAAATTCAGTGGCAGAAGTAGATGTCGATTGCTGAAAGGCCACAAATGGAGAAAATACTAAACAAAAGATTCAGCAAGAGAACCAGATGGAAGCAATACTTCGAGTATCTGGTGAAATGGAAGAATCATCTAGTGGAAGATGCCAGCTAAGAGATAGAAGCAGTCATTCAAAAGCATGGACATACCTTGCAGGAGCTCATGAAAGTTTTCTAGCCGAGGAGTATGATGCAGGAGCATCGCCAACTCAACAAGCGAGCCAACACATCAAGTGGACATCAACTGGGAAAACAAACCCAAAATTTTGAAAGTGCTTTGGGATTGTAGCGCAAGTCTTTAATGAATCCTTTATGAAGAAGTGCCTTTTTTATGATGTACCAGACCTCAATCCATATGCTCTTGTCTGAAATAGATAAGAGGCATTTAATAGATTTAATGCAAGTATGTAGGAATTATTTCCAGATTAGACAATTTTAGAGTCCGAGAGGGAAAACGGATATAGACACCCTCATTGTATCATTGTAACATTAGCCATTATTAAGCATTCAGAAGAGAAGAGCATGCAGAGAAATCTGTGAAGAACACCCATGTATAGATGTTGAATTAATAGAATGGAATTCTGATTCAAACTCATGACTGGTGTTGTTTCTCTGTGTATCTTGTTTATGTGCTCATGAATGTTTGTTCTTGGTATGCATTTTCTTTGTATATGTTGTGCATGTGATTTTAGGGTTTAAACTGAAGTCTGAAGGAGAGAGGGAATAAGTTTCAATTGTTCCTCTATCTGAGCCAGGAGATTCCTGCAAAGAGTGCAGTTGAATTCATCTGCAAGGAGTGTGTTGATGAGGGCTCGATAGTTTAACTTTTGTTCTTATCTATCCAGAAGTGGAAGTGGTTTGTTGCAGCTGCGCAAGGAGTGTGCAGGTTGAAGGAAGACGTCTCAGTGGTTAATCTGAGAAAAGGAAGCTAAAGGCTGCTGCTGCAGGAGTTGCGCAAAGTCTAAAGGATTCAACACTTGAGAAGTTGTTGAATGCCGAGCACGAGGAGTACGTGCAAATTCCTCTAAAGAATCAAAGTTGAAAAGCTCAGGAAGTGTAGCACCTTCATGGTATCATCAAAGGAGAGAACTGGGAGTTGTGCATGGACGTTTCAAGAACGAGTTCCAAGCACAGGCTTTGTAAGGCAAAGTGCGAGGAGGAGCACTTAGTCATTTTCGAGAAATCTCCAAAGAGGAGAAATCGACGGTCAGGATTTGCAGGGAAAATTGGTGAAGTTTCGATAGTTGTCAGATTCTAGTGGAACATGTGCACGGTTTAAGCCTTAGCGTGTGGGAAAGGAGCCAGAGCTCATCGGGACTTGACTCATCGGAGAATCGAAACTCCCGGAGACAAGAATCTTGTGTATGAAATTGTGATTGGCGAGATCCCGAGAGGCTCAGGTTCGTTGATCATAGCAGGGATATGTGGCGTGAGATCCCAGAAAGTTGGGATTTGGCATTCAGGATTTTCCCATGCAAAGGAAACGCTACAACTGAAATCGTGATCTCGCGATACCCGATAGCGCGATGAGGAGGGGTGACATGGAGGAGAGAACCCAGACGTGCATCGGGGTTCGACACTTCGGGATTCACGGTGTCGTGAGAATCGCTGTCAGAGGAATCGTGAAACTGCAAAACGTGATAACCAGGAAATCACAGTGCTGAGTGGAGGACAGGTGTCGGAAGGTCAACCATAGTAGGGAGTTCGCGACAGGTGGCATCGACAGATCGTGAACTTGGAGTTTCGCGAGATGGAGCCGCCAAGTTTAGCGTCAAAGTTTACGAGGTCACGAGAGGCGATATCTTGGCAACCATCGGTTAGTGTGTGGGGCCCAGAGAGCAGTAAAGGAGGATAGGTGGCATCGAAAGTCAGGGATCGGAGATCCCAGAGGCATGAGTTCTACGCTGTTCAAACTCACGAATTTTGAAATTCCGATAGGAAGGAAGGACCGTGGTCTCATGGTTAGCGGTCACATGCGAAAGAATAGCCGGAGGGGCTAAGGGTCACGAGAGTACCATCGAAGATCAGGAATCGAGGGTTCATAAGAGTAGTGACTCACGACTGTGTGGGTACTGATTTCCCAATGAGGAAAATTCCTAATAAGGAGTAAGGAAGCCATGGGCGAGTAGTCATCGAGGTTCATGGATTTACAAGACCCGATTTCGTGAGTGTAGTACTCGCGATCTAGTGAGGTCCGACTTTCTGATTTCAAGAAGGGAGGTCATACAAAGCATCCTGTGGGTGCAAAGAGGTCCCGATAAGGGATTTGAGGAGCACACTCTCTCTTCAGGCCAGTGAAGAAGAAGGTCATGGTTGTAGCGGACATGCCGGGTGGCGCGTGCTGTGTCATGTCAGGTTCTTCTACACATTCAAACCTCTGAATGTGTGATAGGCGTGGTGAGAATCTGATCCAACAATCCTCACTTGACCTGGATCCTATGGCTGTCCTCACGATTTTTCCACTCGCGAATTGGAGCACCCAATCTTTGGGCTCTCACCTTGTGAACCTCTGAGTTCGTGAGATCCCTTGATCTCTGCCACCTGTCCTCCTTTGATGGACAACTTAGATTCTTTCATGACTTCGCCACTCGCGACCTCGCGAATCTTGATGCAAAGGTTTT
This sequence comes from Picea engelmannii, assembly GCA_009831015.1. Taxonomy (NCBI): domain Eukaryota; kingdom Viridiplantae; phylum Streptophyta; class Pinopsida; order Pinales; family Pinaceae; genus Picea; species Picea engelmannii. The sequence continues at coordinate 639,503 of ML792739.1, forward strand.
AAACCTTCAACTCGTGAATCCACAAAATGCGATTACACAAGTGATTTCTCCCACGGTCTGATTTCTCCCATGCTTGCACTTAGAAAAACACTCACCGTAACCTCCTTTCTCTTCTACAAGATCTGACGACTCTAAGAACCTCATGAATTCTCCATGGATAATTCCGACCATTCAATTCCTCCTTAACACTCCTGTTATATGAACAAGTATGCTTTCACGAAACTTGTCCACCAACAAACAACATCACTGTGCCTTCTTACAACTCTTCAAGGAAATAGCTCTCTTGAGCTTTCTCCACAACTCGAGTCTTCAAGAAGACTCATGCATGCACTCCTTGTGGCAATTCTTCAAATACTTCCAAGTATTTGAACCTCTTCGACTCTGCGCCCTCCTTGCGACAACAGTCTTTCAACAACTTCGCTCAGGTTTCAAACTCTGAGAATCTACTCGACTGGTGCACCCCTTGCATGGCTCCTATGCTTAACTTGCACTTCTGTGAGAATGAGAACAATTGTATCCCTCCTGAGCTTGCAGAGATGGACTCTGACTTCTGTCAACGTACACCTTGTGGACAATTTCATTGCACTCCTTGCAGGAAAACTCTTGCTCAGATAGAGAAACAATCGAAACTCATTCTTTACTCTCCCTTTCTTCAGATTTCAGACTTTCAAAATGAAATCATACATTCACGTATCAAAGAAAATGAATAACAGAGAGTAAACAAGCATATATCAATCAACATGTGCAACACAGAAAGCAATTGGACACCATGAGTCTGAACTAAAAATCTTTTTATTAATCCAGAACTTCTGTACATGGTTTTTTTACTCTACACAGCTATCTGCTTCTTCTCTCCTATGCTCTCTTGATTGATTATGCTGCTAATGTTACAATGATACAAGTGACGGTGTCTATATCCATTTTCCCTCCAGCTCCTAAAACTGTCTAATCTAAGAATTCAAGTCTACCTACTTACATTTACTAGCATAAATGCCTCTTAGTGCTTCATATGAGAGAGGGATGCTCAAGTTCTGATTACAATCTACCAGTACTCCCTTTATTAATTGTTTCATTTATGTTTGGCATATCGAACTTCAAAACATTTCAAACAATTCATCATGTGCCAAAATGCATTGGCGCTTGCCCCATGCTCACTTGACATTGGCGATGCTCCTACATCATACTCCCTCACTTGAAAATTTTCATGGGCTCCTATCCATGAGCTCTCACACAGTATGTCCATGCTTTTGGATCTCTGTTTCATTTTTCCAGCTGACATCTTGAACTGGATGTCCCTTCCACTTGACCAAGTATTCAAAATATTCCCTTCTTCTGGTCCTCTTGCTAACTCTTTCGTCCAGTATGCTTTCCATCTGTGGCTTCTCTACAACTGGCATCTGTTTAGTCCATTGAACCTCTGGTTGATCACTACCTACTTATGCTTCCTCAGCTTTGTAAGGGTACAAATATGAGATATTGAATATCGGAGAAATTCTGATCCCCTCGGGTAATTCAATCTCATAAGAATTTTCCCCAAATTTCTTCAAGATCTTACATGATTTGATCTTCTTCCTCTTCAGTTTGTTATATGTCCCCTTCGGGAATCTTTCCTTTCTTAGATGTGCCAGAATCAAATCACCAACCTCAAATTGAAGTTGTCTCCAAGGATGATTTTAAGGATGGAAATTTATTTTAAAATGTAGAAACCTTGGTGAATCTTACTAATCCTTCATATGTCAACTATAAATGTTTGGCGATATGTTTGTAAAAATATTCAAATTTCTAAGTATTTTATATAGTTTTTATAA
>ML792740.1:21874-48058 GCA_009831015.1 Picea engelmannii
CCATGTGAAGTTGGAGAACCCTCATGAGTCATCTAGAAGCCCCAAAAAGTCAAAGTGTTTGCAAAAGAAATTATTTAAATAATAAAGTTAATGGAGAACTCCCTAAAATAAGGAAAGTGGGATGCTATATGAAAGTATAAATAAGAGGCAAGGTTCTCTCATTTAATCGCACTTGAACACATTGAATATCTTTTGTTGTGTAATATTTATTACAAGTACTCATTGATACATCTGAAGTTGCGAAAGTCTGAGGTAGTACGAAGGGTTGACGACGAAAGTTTCAGAATTACAGCCAATACTAAAAAAACCCTAATTTCTGAGGCGTACGCGGGCTAACGGTGCATTAGGGTGCATACATACACGGGATGATAGTTTATTAGGTTGTGTACGTACGCGGGTTGTCAGTGTATTAGGGTGCATACATGTTGGTAAAGCCATGGAAACTTGAAAAGATGAAGATGTGGAGGTTCTAGATTCTGAGATCAAGCTCCCAGGAAGGTCTACAGTGCTCAGATACATCAGATCTATCCATTGGTTCAAAAGGTATGTCTTATTTCTATGAATAGTTGGATTTTGAAGTATGCATGAGAAATGGTTATGGAGATTTGAGAATTCTCCTTAGAGAGACTAGTGGTTGCATGGGATCTTCTATATAAGTCAAATCTACATAAATACAATGCTAGTATATTTATCATTGATACTTCTTGTCGATGCACATCTTGTGTTTCTTGGCATATGGCTAAGGGGTTTTGTGGTACATGGTTAAGAGCTTGTATTGGTTGATGTATTGAGAGGCCAAATATCACAAAGGGTTTGAAGTCTAGATCATGTGAGGGTTATTATACTTGTTCATGATTACACACACTTATGACACATGACTAGAGAGAGATATAGAGTTTTTGGGTAAAGGTTATGTATGAGGATGCATGCACAGGGTACAGATACAGTCTGGATACAGTGACAGGTTACAGATCTATGTGAAAGAAGTTGCACAGGGTCATAAGTTTTCAGAAGAAAGAAAACCCTAGTTTTCAGAAGGAATACGAAGGTTGCATAACAGTTTGGTCGCATACATACACAGGTTGCATAATAGATAGGGTGAGTACATACGCTTGCTGCAACACTACAGGTCACGTACCTATTGTATTTTGTTGATACATGGTCAGTTCAGGTATAGATTGATTACAGGGCAGTTGTACAGGTTGGCTGCGGGTCAGTGGTACATGTTGATACAATTGTACAATGGTATATCTCATAGTGATAGTGTGACAGTGGTTCCATCATTCTACTTCTACTTCAGGGCGATTGGATGGGGCAAGAATAGGTGGTTGTAGCCACCTTCCGGTTGCAGCAAAGAACATAGGGGGTTGTAGCCTCCTTCTGGTTATAGCCAAAGAATTGGGGAGTTGGAGCTTCCCTCAGGTTGTAGCCTGAGAAACTAGGGGGTTGGAGCCTTCTTCCAGTTGCAACTGGAAAATGAGGGAATTTGGTGCTTCCAATGAATGCAATTCTTCAAGACATATAAGAAAAAACATTATGTGGTTTTCTCCCGCTTTGGGTTTCCATGTAAAAACATTGGTGTATTGTGTATGTGTATGATTGTTCATCTGTTCATTGTTTATTTACTCTGCAATTATTGGATGATAATGCTACACTGATATAACACTTGCATTATATGGTTAAAAAGGATTATATTGCTCTATTACTGATTCACCTACCCCCCCCACCCCCCCCTCCTTAGTAATCCAACATATGTTTCATCTAGAAGTCTTATGAACGTACCAAAATCAATTGACTTCCACTATATGGCAATATTTACTTTTAAATCAAGGAATAATCAAGCTTTCCAACTATTTGGGGATTGTGACTTTCTATCCTTTATGCATGCTTCAAAATTGCGACCAATAGATTGTTATGTACAAAACATCATCCTTAGGGAAACTAGGAAATACAACTAGGTTTTTGTGAAACAACTTACTTGTTAATGGAGCTCCTTTGTGCAATTAGGGTGTTAGGGATGCAATTTAAAATTACCATAAGTCCCTCAATATTGACCATAATCACTATTATGACCCCATTTTGGAAATTCTATGACTACTTTGTTTCTAATGAATGACATTGGTCTTGCTACAATTTGGTACATAAATAGAGAGATAATTGATGTGCAAGGATTTTCCTTGATGGTTTTGACACCCCAACTTGAAATGTAATAACTTCCTTGATACTTATGTAAATCTTTTTGATGATCCCAATTATGAAATGTTATGGCTACTTTGCTTTTAATGGCATTGGTCTCACCACCATTTGGATCATAAATAAAGAGATAAGTGGGCTACAAGAATTTCCATTAAGGGATTTAAGGCCCCAACTTGAAATGATTATAACTTGAGTGATACTTTTATGAATTTCTATTATGAGTCCAATTTTGAAATGCCATGGTCACTTTGCTTCTAATAATACTTGTTTAGCTATAATTTGGTAAATAGTTTGAGAGAAAAACTTGCTACAATAAAATCTGAAAAGAAAAAAAAGAAAAAGAAAAAAGCTCTGATACCACTTGTAGTAAACCTCAGTAGATAAAAGATAAAACCCTTAAATTTTAGAATAACAAATAAATCCACGCAAACAATCAACACCAAGATTGTAAAGAAAACCCTTAAGGCACAATAACACCATCAATTGCTCGTGGAATTAATCATTATACAAGCCATACTTATTGCAATACAATATCCAATCTATGCTCAATACAATGATATGTATTTGTACATATACTCTCACGAGAATTCATAAGGGTCTATGTAAACTACTCCTCGTTATTACATTTATTATCCCAATAACTTTGTAGAGCTTATTCTATGAGTATGGTCATTATATTAATTAATGAGTTTACACATCAAAGATTTTGTAAACTTTATTACATTAATTATCCTCTTTAATGAACATTATTACATTAATTATCCTCTTTAGATATCTTCCCAAATACTTCACATTATATTAAACAATAAATAATCTAATTTTAAGGTTGCGACCAAACCACACACCAAATTGGTGTATGAGACCCCCTTGTCTGTGGGACAAGGGATCCCCTCTATGCAATGATTTGACTGCTAAAGTCTAGGAAGGTATACATACCCTACCCCCCTCGGAATTTGAGCCTATGATTTTTTAGGAGGAAACACATGTTCTTAACCAATAGGCCCACATATTCTTAACCATTATAACCTTCATAAGCATGCCAAAAAATATACAATTTACCTATAATTGCTTAAGTAATTTTTTAGTCATGATAATTGAAAAAAAAACTACATACAAACAAATGGGCATCTTTTTCATCATCTTACGAGTTTTTACTTAATTAGTCATATATATTTTAAATTTTATATTTATATTCATATCTTATTTTATAAGCTAATCTATTTCTATATTAATATAGTACAAATAAATGTTACAGTCGTGGTTTTCTCAGGCCTGACATGAAGGAGATTGCTCCCTAAAGGCATTCCAAGTTTATTTGAATCAATCCAAATATATCCAAAATAACTATAGAGGTTCATAATCTCAAGTGCAACATAGTAAAGTAGAAAAGGCATAAAAACAAAGAACTAAAAGCTAAGTAAAAGCTAGGAGACTACATCATCATGATGGAGTTGGTTAAAATGAGCCTGGTTGGCCAGAAGTCTCTGGTTCCTTAGCTTTGCCAATCACCTCTTTCCCTTGTTTGTCTTCTATGATAATCGGGTTAGAGTTGGTCCCTTGTGAACCCTAGGTTCCAATTACCTCCACAATTTACTCTTATATTTGTGCGTGTGTGTGTATTCAAATTTTATATTTGCTTAATTATATATATATATATATATATATATATAATCAAAATTAACATGTATAATATTTTAAAGTTTTTATTTTTATTTTTTATTAAACCAGTCTAGATCCATTAACTCCGGATCTATCAAGGTTCTAGAGAGAAATCAAGTCTCTCGAGGTGCAAACCTTTAACCTTTCCTCAAGTTTTGCACATCTCGACACTTGATAGATCAAGAGTTAAATGGATCTACAGTGGTTGTTATTCATTCAAAGTGTATATAGATATATGTGTGTGTGTGTGGGGGGGGGGGGGGAGGCGGAGGGGGTGTTCATGTAACGTAACACATTAAATTAATAATAAAAATAAAAATTATGTCGACTGCGCTATAGTGTATATGTATATATATTATGATGATGACTCTGATGATGATTAACGTCCACTGAGACCAATTGGTCTATCGGGACCTTAAGAAGGTAAGAGATTACTTCAATTTCTTTAAAATTGTATTTATATGCTCAAAAAACATTGAGAGAAGAGTTCCAAGATCACCATAGTTTCGATGACTTAGAAGGTTAGGAAGGTCGATAATGTGGAAAATATTTTTAAATTGGTATCTAATATGGGTATAGGCAAGACAATCCAAGAGGAAGTGTTTTTCATCTTCTACCCGCTTAGTGTCACAAAGGTGACAAATTCTCTCATCCCATGGTGTTTTGGGAGTTCTCCAACGCCCAGTTTCACTATGTAGCTCGTGAGAGTTTGTTCTTATTTTAGCAATGTTGATTTTCTTCTTTGCACTTTTCAAAACACAGAGGTAATTTTGATCTTCTAAATTAAGGTTGACAACCTCCTTGTAGTATCTTAATTTCCTTTTATCCACTAATTCTTTATCGCACCACATATTCTCCTTAAATTTAGAAGTGATAATATTTGTAATATTATCGATATTCTGCATGATGGCTTCTTCTTGTATTCCCCAATGATTTAGCCAAGATTTGACATCTTTATGCCATCCTTGCTTGAGTTGTTGATGGTTTTGGCTAGAGTTTGAAACAATTTTGGGAAGGCTCTTGTCATCCATTTTGTTTATCTTGTTTTTGTATGTTGGGTACCTAATCATAGTAATGATCTCAATGGGGGGAAGGTTTGCTTGTATGAGGAGGATAGGATAGGGTGTATTGCTCTTAATTTTGAGATTATAAGTTATAAAATTCTTTTCGATTTGTTCTATCTTTCTCCAAGATTATCTAGATACACTGCAACTCCAAATTTCACATCCATATAAGATAACTAGAGTGACGAGAGTGTGAAAGAGGAGTTTTTTTTATCCTAAAGCCAAAGGTCGGCTAATTTACAATTGTTTTCGAGCCCATGATAATATTTCCACCCTCCATTTATCCTTTTTTCAACACTATAGTTCTAATTGAGCTTTTGGTGGATATCAATTCCAAGATACTTGTATGAAGGCACTTCCTTTGTTATAGCAAGATTTGCCTCACCCTATGCAAATTTGCTCAGAAGGCCTTTTTCCATTTCCCTATGCAGACTTGAAGTCCCTTTTTGCAATTCCCAGAGCTAAAAATAATATTTTTCTACATATACGCACCCTAACTATTATACAACATGCCTATACACAGGTTGCACCATTACAGTCCGCGTACATCGGGTTTTGTGCCCAAATTAAAAAATGGTGTCGGATTTCCATGTCACGTCACGAGATCCACGATCCTTGACCTTCCATATACTAGAAACGTTCCAATTGGGCCCTTCAGTTCCATTTGAAGGCTGTAAATGGGCCATATCCAAGTTGTGGAAAAGAGGAGAAGAATTCAACTTTGAGAGCAAAGTTACTCTAGAGAAATTATTCACTTCATATTGAGTCTGCATCCCTTTATCCTTTTAAGTCCGAACACATTGTTCATCCCCCAAGCTCTTCCCTACTTGATTGAGAACCTCATTGTCTCTCTTATACGAGCTTGCCTTTGGTGGAGGATTGAAGTGGTGGAGGCTCAAATGGAAGGGACTTAGTTTCTCGGTTCCAAACTGTGCCGACGTGGAAGTTTGTCATTCATACACTTCTACTGATTACATTTTAATATAAATACTCTTTTCTCATTCAATTATTGTTTTGCAAATATTTGAATTGTTATTCCATGGGCATATTTGTTATGAATATTGATGGATTATGCTATTGAATGTGCTAACTTTATATATTATTACCATATGCTTGCGTATCTTGGTTGTCGAGGACAAGTTGCAGGTGTATTGCTTTGGGTCAAGTGCTCAACGGTGGACTTCATCGAACGTTTGGACGAGGTAGGCTCTTTATCTTGTCTTGTTGGCATATTTGTTTATATAACATACTTGAGATTAGAGTTGATTTCTGTAGTCATTTTCGTCTATTGTGGTTTACCCCATGCCATAGAGAGATTTCCTCGTAACATCCTCCAAGACATTGTTGTCATAAACAAAAGTATCGTAGGTGATCATTTTGCATTTAATTACCATAACCTTTGTTTTGTCAGTGTTCATAGTCACGCCCATGCTAGAGCAGAAGTCCTTGAGGGTTACTAGTTGCTTACTGAGGTCATAGGGACTCTGTGCCATAAGAACAATATCATCAACATAAAGAAGGAGGATGATGACTATACTAGTGAGAGTCAGACCAACACAACCTTCGTCCTTCGAACAATCTTCTAACTTATCAATACAGATGTCAAAAAGGGCAGGAGATAGGGGACAACCTTGTTTGACTCCTATATTACAATTAATTTCTTCCGACCAACCCTCAGTGTTCCTAAACTTGGCAATAACTTTCTCATATAGCCTGACTACAACAACTCTCAACTTGAAAGGGACTTTAAGCTCTTCTAACCTATTCCAAAGGTTAGTCATATGCACAATGTCAAAAGCTTTTCTAAAATCAACAAAACAACAAAGGAGATCGGTTTTATCATTACGACACTCCTCTGCAATGATCCTAAAGGTAACAAGGTGGTCCATAGTGGAATGGTAGCCTCTAAACACAACTTGGCCTCTAGCTCTTTTTCCATGGATTTCTAGCCATGTACCGATCTTCTTTTCCAAAATACTTCCATATAGCTTAGCTAAAACGAAGCTAATCATAATGGTCCTATAATTAGAGGGATCGCTTTTATCCCCACTTTTAAAAATAGGTACAATGAGGCTTTGAGTCCAAGGCTTTGGGAAGCCTTGCTAGATAGCTAAATTGAAGAGCTTATGTATGTGAGGGATGATGATAGGTCCTCCAATTTTTAAAATTTCAGCTTGGTAACCTTCGATGTCCGTAGCTTTTCCTTTTGAGAGCCGCTTAACCCCAAACTTAATGTCTTCTATAGAAACCACTTCATCCTTTGTATAGCTGCTTGGCGTGTTGTCCACGATGTTAGGGGATTCATACACATTTTTAAGGTAGAAATTCCAGTCCTTCAAGGGAATCTTATTATTTTCTTTAGTTTTACGAGTTAGAATTTTCATCCATAATTTCTTAGGATCTATCTTAAATAGGTGCATAAGTTTTTCTTGGTTTCTATGTATAGAGTTTATTTATTTATTTTTCGTTTAATTAAGGTTTTGTATCTAATTATCTTATCAGATTTTAAAGATGCATTGGAAGCATCCCTAATGACTTTGCTAGCAATTTTACGTTCATTATTGTACCAAGGGTTAGTTGTACTGTTTTTGTTTTTATGTAGCACCTCGATAGAGGAATTGTTAATTGAAGTAGAGAGGGTTGATGTAAAATTCTGATAGTCAACTTCAATATTGTTTTGGTATGATATGAGTTTTAAAGCATTGCTTAAGTCTTTTAAGAAGATATCGACTTTTTGTTTGTCAAAACGTAAGTGCCTTTGGCTGATAGAGTGCTCCTCTACAGAGCTTTTGTGGATGGAAAAGTTTAGAGTTATGGTTGGAGGTCTATGATCAAAGTGAGGTTTGTGGTCATCTAAAATATCAAAGTTTACTATTTGCTTGTATATGGGGATATCCGATATTACATAATCAACAACATTGCTACCTAGTCCATGGATACAAGTCATCCTATTAGAATTTGGCCACATCTTTAGACCATTGCAAATTATTAAATCTCGAGAACTACATAGCTTGATTAACTCAATACCAAACAAATTCTCGATCAGGTCTTCAAAGTTTATTTTGTAACTTTTAGCTATAAGACAAGGTCCTCATCTAGCCAAAGAAGATTAGGGTTGGAGTCATTATTTAAAATAATAGCTTGATTGGTTGCAGTTATAACATTAAACTCTCCTAACAAAAGGATACTACCTTCATTTTTCATATTGTAGATATCTTGCTCTAAGCTTTTGTAGGGACAATTCTTATCTAGATTGTTTTTTGTATAAAATAACATATTGCTATATAAATCTTCTTAGCTTTAATATAAAAAATCTCCATCCGTATGTACTAATTGAGTTGATCTTTCTATGAAGCTGAATGCGAGGACAGATGTTTGTTTTTATGTAACATGCTACACCTCTAATCCCTCTACGGGAGGACTTCTTCTTCCATGTGGACCACAAAACAAATCCTTCGATATTAGGGACCTTGCATTCTTCATGCTCCCAAGTTTCAACCAAGAGAATAATGTCAATGTCACTCGAGATCCAGCTAAGTATAGGTCCTTTACTCCATGGAAAACCACGACAGTTCCAAAAGAGGATCCAGAGTGTCCCAAATTGCTATTTATCATTGTCCTTTTGGTCTCTATCCCTAATAATAGCTTTTCAGTTCCTAATTATTGCCCATTTTCCTTCATTTCAAGCTTCCTTTACCTTTTGAACCTCCTTCTTTAATCTATAAATATTCCAGATCCTTTTAAGCTCAGAGTTTTACTAAGTATGTCATATTTATGGGCATTAGAGTTTACCATAACCTGAATCAACCTATCTTTATGTTCAATTGTTTTTCCCAACCTTTTTGCTTCTATAAGGCCAATTGTTTCAATTTGTGATTTATTTTTTAATTCTTCCTTGACTATTGCTAATGTGTCCTCATCTTTTTGTTACGCTCATGGTCTAACTCTACGAGCTTATTCATTTCCTCTTTGATAGGCTTGATATCCAATTTGTGTTCCACGCTATTTAGGGCCAAAATGTTAATTAGCTTATCTTCTAACTCTTTAATTTTGTCCCTAAGATATATCTTTCATTTCCTCTTTGATAGGTTTGATATCCAATTTGTGTTCCACTCTATTTAGGGCCAAATTGTTAATTAACTTATCTTCTAACTCTTTAATTTTGTCCCTAAGATATGTCTTAGATACTTGCACATTTTAATTATTGCAAATAGATCAATCACAGACATCTTGTCGTGGACATTCTGGTTTCCATTTTTGACACCAGGTCCTTTAACATTTGTATAGTTTTCAAACTTTTGAGGTAATATCAACTTTTTATTTATAATTTTTTTTGTCCTTAAGATTGCTATTTTCATCCACCTCTTCTTCCTTTGTTGATTATTTTTATTCTTAATTGCTTTTTTCTATTTCTTATAATATAACCTCAATTTTGTGTAGGTGAGTATGAAACCCTAATTCATTATCAAACATTGCTAACTGACATAATTTATTTATTATTCACTCCTTTATTCACTGGAATAAATCTAATATTTTATTTTAATTAATGTTTTGTTGAAAAACATCATTATAGAATTTCATTCCACTTAACCAGCGTATGATCCAGTCACTAGGCCCGCCAAAATTTGAAACCAGTTCATTAAATATTGGTAACGCGTTGTCTCCACGGTGGACTTTGAAAAATGTTGTTCAGGAATGTTTAGTGCCATTCCAATTGATCAGAGCCCAACCTCAATGTAAGATTGCCACGTTTGTCGAGAAGAATGCAAATTATTACAGAGAAAAACATTTATTACCCTCAATGTAAGGTTGGCCTGTGTTTATCGAGAAGAATGCAAACTATTACAGAAAAAAACATTTATTATATGCTTCATGGACAGAGAATATGAAGTTTAGCTGTTAAAGGATGTAGAATTGATAACCAAATCAAGCATCTTCAGGGCGACGCAGGGCTGATCTGCAGGTACCTGTTCACATTAATCAAAAGCTTGCCATTAAGTTAATTTGCATTCTAGTTTTACTGCAATCCGATTCCATTAAATCCGAAATAAAATGAATGAAATGCTACGGCTTACGAAATGCCCTGCGCCCAGAACCCAGAAGAATCGTAGATTTTTGTATGACTTTACAAATCCCTTTGTTTCCGATCCGTCGCAGTAGAGCGGAGTTCGCCCAATTGAATTGAATTCCTTCAAACCCTGCCATCTGAGTCATTTTGTTGGAAACCTTATAAGTTTTCGTAATGATTTGCTAGTGAAAGGAATCCCAACTCAAATTTGAATTGATTAGGGTTTTGTACATACTTCAATTTTTGAACCCAGGCTTCTGTTCCTATGGTTGCGCAGATCAAATCCACCTGCAAATTTCAGAGGGTTGATTGAAGCTCGATAAGAAACTGTTTTTTCGTCCAATTAATTCCCTTAAAATATGATTGGAGCTAATCCGCAAACTGACCCACAGTTGTTTTACCTGGCCGTTGTAAATTGTAACACTTTCACCTCGAGATAACAGCTCATCGACCTGCAGTTATTAGAAGCAATTTGTCACTGCAATAATTCAGAGGTCGGCATAAAGAGTCAGTGTCATATGAAAGCCGCGATTATGAGATTGTTTGTTGCAAGCCGAGGCTTGTAAATGCCGGTACAAACATCATTTGAGGGTTAGGGTTTTCATAGGGTATTCCGATTCCCAAGACTGGGGTTCAATTACCTTTTCCTATTAAGCTGCGAAGTTCTGGGAAAACTACTAGATTAAGATTCAGCGTTTGTACAGGTTCAGGGAAAAGCCTTAAGGTCAACTCTAGTATCTACATGATTTGCCTGATTATATTTTCTGCATGTTTGTCTTGTATATTTTCTGAGGAAGAAATGAAAAGAACAGGATAAGAATTTGATTTGCTGCCGCCCCAAAAAATATGAAACTCATGAGATGCATGGCAAATGTAACAAGGGAATTGAGGACAATGTGGGTTTGTTTCGGTGGTTTCTGCCCATAATATGTCAATGGTTCAATTCCTATGAAGTTGCATCGGTTCACAAACCACTAAGAAGGCCGAAATACCATTGGTTGATGTACTGTCTGATCAGTCTTCACCCTGAGGGGTTTGAGGGCGGCTGGGATGATTTCATTGACACTCAACTTTAAATACATGTAAATTACATGAGGTCTAGTTTAGCATTTAACTTGAATTTCATTTGGCAGAACTCAGCTCACCTGATCCACTGCACTCTTCATGAAGTCACTTTCTAGTTCTAGAAAAACAAGATTTGATTGATCATTCCATCTGGCAGTCAAACGAGCATCATTGTCAGTTTTTAGAAAAAGTAAGTACAGTAAGTTCTATATTTTCGATCAAATCAACCCATCTGGCAGACAAAACAAGCATCAATATGAGTTTTTAAAAAAACGTAGGACGTGCGGTAATTTCTAAATTCTCAAATTGTGAGAGCAACTGCTGAAAGTAGGAGCAAATTTTATTCAAACAAAGAGGAACTCATGCAAGAAATAAACATGTAATTCAAGTGGATGTAATCAATTAAGAAAGTCAAAAAAAGGAAGAAATTATGGAATCTTGTGGAAAATGAAATTAGCTCAGGGAAAGATTGTTACAAACTCTAAAAAAATACTCCTCCATGGAGTATGAAAGTATGTGACAGATAGCAAGACAAATAGAGGATAAATTCAGAAACTCTTGAAGCAGGATATGAAAGGAAAATTGTCTTCTATATATATATTGCGGAAAGTTGAATGGTCAAAAGCCATCTTCACCTGACATCCTTTCAAGTTTCTGCAATTGTTTTACTCTGCAATATGTGTTGTATTGCAATTCGACTTACACATCATTTATCGTGAAATATAAATTGGGTACAATACACCACGAATTTTACTTGTGCTGCCGGTAAGTGTTTCTCTTGAAGCAGGGTATGAATTTTGAAAGCAAATTGTCTTCCCTATATATATATATATATATATATATTTTCCAAGAAAAATAAACTTATATTTGCTATTTCATAAAAGAAATCAAAATATACATTGCTGAGCCTTGTTGCTCTGTTCCGATCCCCTATTTTTCAGTAGTTGTCCGATCATTACAGCCTTCAGACTCGAACTGAACCAAAATAGACCCCCCGAAGGAAACGGGTCTTTTACAAGCTAATCATTAACTTAACCTGACATATATATATATATATATATATATATATATATATATATATTGCAGAAAGTTGAATGGTCAAAAAGCCATGTTCACTTGACTTTCTTTCTGCAATTGCTTTTACTCTGTAGTATGCGTTGTATTGCAATTTGACTTGTGCATCATTTAATATGAAATGTATATTGTGTGCTATACGCTGCTCAATTTTACTTGTGCTGTTGGTAAGTGTTTCTCTTGCATGGTTTGTTATGTTTAAGCTATCTTCAGGATGGTCAAACAGTATTTTCCTGCTCATTATAGTAGCCACGATGATCTGTAAACTGCTGTGGATATTCCACTGGATAGTTCATCACGACAGATCTTACAAGTTATTATAAAATATTGTTAGGTTATCCTCTATTATGTGTTTATTTATGATTTAAATTTAACATTACAAGAATAGTTCTCAAAATACTTAAATAAATGGAGAATAATAAAAAGAAGTTGCAACAATAAATACCACACCATAGAATGAACTCAAGATGTATCATGGGAAAACCATTATGGGAAAACCTAGTGAGAAGTTGGGGACCATGCCTTGCTCTTTTCTTCTTAGATATCAAATGCATATACAAAGAAAGGTGGACTCACTATGGAGTTGCCATAGACATCGTGGCTTGAATTGTTGTTACAGGGTCTTCTACTTCCTTTGTTTTGCTCATAGTATCCCACTCTTTTGCTATTCTGATCTATGGAACAACAAATCAATACAATTGAAACCAAACCTGTCCTTTGCTAGTGGCTCAATGTTTAACATGTCTTGATAGCCATCTAGGGTCAGGGTCAGGGTATTTGGATGCCTCAACTTCCGATTAGGGTCAGGGTTTTGGATGCTAGAATCTTCTTGAAAGTCCACATATAACTAGCTCTACACGTGTGAGTAATGGGAGCTGATGTGGCATTCACTTAGTGCTATGGTGGTCAAAGCCTAGGTTAACTTGCGGGAGGCATAACTTCCTCATACATACTTCAATTGGGGCATTGGAAAGCTCTTTGTTACACCTCATATTGTATGAGGTTCCACATTGGATTTTCATCACATTGATGGAGTTTGCAGCAGGTGCCCGTGGTACCCGACCTAGACCCCCAAGCCATGTTCTCCCACACGACCTCCCTTTACGACATTCCCGGGCAACCTCCCACCCACATCTGTTCCCCACCCTCTTCTTGCCATCTTTTCTCAAAGAGAGACATCAGGACAACAACCAGAGATATGAGCACCAACAGAGCAGCAGATGAAGAAGGCCTCGAGGCCAAATTCCTTATGCACGGCGTCCGTTCCCTTGAATCACATATTGCTGATTTATTTAACCATGTGGTATGTCTAGGTTTCCCCTATACTTGGACTAGATACATCATTCACCCTATTCACAAATCAAGGAATAGTTCTGATCCAAACAATTATAGGACTATCATGGTGGGACATACCTTCTCCAAACTTTATGCCACAACTCTACATCAACGACTCTTTGACGATTTGGAAAGTTGCTATCTCAGAACTAAAGGATAGGCAGGATTTCGCCCAAATTACCAGACAACCGATCACATTTTCACACTCAGAGCCATCATTGAGGAGGTCCGTCATCGCTCTTCGAGGGTTTACTGTTGTTTTGTAGACTTTCGAAAAGCGTTTGATACAGTGCCACGAGAGGCTTTATTCTAGAGACTTCGCGACATCAACATATCTGAGACCCTCCTAGTAGCCATCATGAGACTGTATGAGTCAATTTTGGGACGTCTCAGGTTGGCTCATGGTCTCTCCGATTTCATTCAGAGTATCATTGGGGTAAAACAGGGATGCCCCCTCTCGCTGACTCTCTTTGGAATCTACATTGATGAGCTAGTCTTTCTTCCACGAACACATCTAGGATGGTGATCGCTGTCTCCGTCATCAGGTGCTGATCTCCCTGCTCCTTTTCGCTGATGACCTGATCTTGTTGGCTTCTACTCTTGAGGGCCTATAGAGGCAGATTGATGCCCTAGCTAGTTTTTGTGACCTCCGACAGTTGACGGTCAACTTGGGTAAAACCAAGGTCATGATCTTCAATGCTTCAAAACACACTCTCACAGACTTACACTTCTACTTTAGAGGGGAAGAGATTGAGATTAGCATATCTTATGGCCTCGTTTTGGTATGCGACAAACCCTCCAACCCCGACTCAACAAAGGATATGGGTCCCTAACCCTCATTGAGTGTAATGTTCCTGACTCGACTAGTCTAGGAAATACTGCTAATCTAATATGTCCACTATCTGATCTCATACACTGGTTTAGATGTGTATGTGTATGTGTATAATTAATTGTTTACAGCATGTAAATGAGCATATAGATAGTAAGTGAGACAATAGACTGCAAACCATATATTATGATATCTCTGGAGTACAATGTCGAATGCGACTGAATAAAATAAATCACTCGGCTAGATCAATGACAAAAAGGATCTTAGCCGGAATACAATAAGAAAACTAAAACAATAATACTCGATAATAGAAGAACACTCCGGGATCAATGGATGAGGTGTAAGATCTGCTGCAAGCTACGACAACTGCTACAAGTCTGGAAAGTTCGCCTTGGTGGCTAAACCCCTTGGATTTTCTTGGAAACTATCCCAAACAGTGCGTCCTTCTCTTTCTCTCTCCCAGTCCTGGTGACTGACCAACCCTCTGTTGGTATGTCTGGACCTCGGATGGATCCCCTTGGGGAAATGCACCCCCTCTGCTACTGAAAAACTGCGCCCTAGTGATTCCCCTGTCGGAATCGACTGATAAGGGTCTCAAACTGAGCGCCCTGGCCTACTGTGAAATGGGTTGGAAGGATTTCCTTGGATCTGATCTGATGATTGCTCGGGAATCCCAAATGTGTCCTTCCTAACTGTCGCACCCACAACGGTTGGAAAATGCGCCCTAGATGATTTCTCCATTGGAATCTGACGAGAAACTGAGCAATAGATGCGCTTTGCCTTCCTCTCAACTGGGTTGGAAGGGAATCTATGGATTCTTTCTAGATGGGACAAGTTGACTCACTAAACCTCCTCAGAAGCTGTGCCCTCACCCTGAATAAGTGCGCCCTTGTTGTTGGAACCTGTGAAACTACTGCTGAAGACTGATGGAAGACCTGTGTGATCTCCCCGGTGATTAGGGTGTGTCTCTCAACACCGAAATCAACCACTGGTGTATTCCTCCTGGAATCCACTAGCCCCTAATGTTTCTTGTAACAGAATAACATCCAGGGAATTCAATTCCACTAACCTTCTCAGGGACGATTTTTTTGACGGGCTCGCCAACCCACAACAGTTAAACGACAATATTCTCATGAGGTAACTGTCCCAAGGGTTTGCTTTACTCTAACTGCCCATTCAATTGAAGATTTTCGCCCCGAAGCCAAGTCAATCCTGGCCCTATCTTGAGCCAAGAGGAGATGTGATTTCCGACCCCTACCTTTACCAACAATAAAAGTCCGAGGAAAGGAACCCAACCGCATCTTTCTGAACCCAGAACATCAACCACTGACCTATTCCTAAGATGATAACGTACCTTGCTTTCTTCCGAGGAGGAGTCTGTAGAAGCTGAGGGGGTGACAAGCTGGGATAAGAGGGAGGTAGTGTATATCTCGATTGAAGGAGAAGGGGATGAAGGACAAGAGGAAGAACCTAGATAATTAGGATACGAAACCCCTACATCCTGCAAAGTAGACTTACCTGGAAAAGGCAAAACCTTAAGAGTCGAGGAGCCCCCCACCACCCAAGAGCTTGTGATAGGCGTGACCAAAGAAGGGGAAAAAACTAATCCATTGGAAGCCATGGGGCAGGTAAGAGAAACCAGATTCGCCACAGAGAATCCCCTCACACATCGAGAAAAGAGAGTGCCCACATTATCCCGAACCCCATCAACACACCCAACATCCAAAAAAGGAAAAGGTGCAAACATAGAGACACCCAAAGAAGACTTACCCGAGAAACCTACTCCTGACGAAGAGTGGACACTGTTGGGGCGGAAGCTTTGGCCCATCCACAAAAGACGAAGATGTACAATAAGCCGAGGTGACTGGAGGAGAAACCAGAGTATCCTTGCTCGAAAGAGGTTCCCTCACCTCCCCCTTGTGTTCTCCATTGCCCAATTGTACCTCCAAAGACGTCCTCGTGGGAGAAATTGGTGTCACAGAGCCTTTGTTGAATCGAACTTTCCCTTTGTAAGGCAGAGGACACTCGACAATCCCATGACCATAGATATGGCATCTATAGCACTTGAAAGGAATTCCTTCATAATCCAAAAGCTGAATGAAGGTTCCCTTCGCCGACTCAATTGTTAACTCTTGTAGAAGACCTGGACGCAAGTTTACCCTTACCAAAATCCGTGCCACTGTCATAAGACCAGTGTCTTCAAAAGACATATCCGCTTCTATATAACTTCCCAACATATTACCAATCACAACAAACTGAGCAGGATTCCAGAATTGCATTGGAAGACCCGATAACTTGACCTAAATCGGTTCTTCATCAATCCTTTCCTTCTTTGCATCAAAAGTAGGAGTCCATCTTTTAAGAATAATGGGCGTATCAACCATACTCCATACCTTCAATAAGACCCATTTTACATCCTCCCTGGAGGAAAAAATGAAGGCAAACCATCCCCGTGACAGTAAATGAATAAGTGGCATCTTAGTGATATCCTTTAACCAGTTCTTGGATATCCACTCCTTTAGAAAACCCATACCCAACTTTTTGCCCCTTACACGACCAACCACCGCCAGTTTTGAGAAGTCGACCACCCTATCCATATCAATATCTTCCCCAAATACAAGCCGCTCAATACATTTCCTTTCGTGCGCGCACCTAATAGGTTTTGTGGAAGATGTTAGACGACCCTCAGTTCCCTTCTGGCCCTTTAGATGCCGCTTCGACCTCTGTGGATCTCGTGAAGGGTTTTCCCCTCTTTTCTCAAGTACCTGACCCCCATTACCAGTATCAGCGTCTCCCGTCAAGACACCCCCAAAACCCCCGTCACTGCCCAGAGAGTCGACGTCCAATAATGCTTACGGCGAGAAAACCAAAGGTGTACTGAAACCCACCGCGTCTTTTGGCCCAGACCCCCACAATCCTCCCTCGACCAGATTACCTAGATTCGGTTCACAACTCCCTGAGCCTACTTCCCCCACATCAAATCCCAAACCTTGATCAAGTCCTCCAGTCGGATTGGAGTACCGTGTGGGTTCGCCCTCCCAGCCCACATAGAACCCCAAACCTCCCGAAAAAGACAGATCTCCCACTAAGGTAAACCCTGAACCTGTCATGCCTGACAACAAAGGCTCCGATCCCACCACATCCTCTGTCAATGTCAGCCCCAGAGCGCTAACATCCATCCTAGGAATCTCGGTTGCATGATTGCCCCACACCCCACCAGACTCCTTCCAAACCGCCAAGTCGTCGCGTCCCTCCAAACCCGCAAAGAAATACGCAAACAGACCGTCACATTTTGAGTTAATGGGGTCTCCCCCAGCCTCGTCTGCAACCATGACAAAACGATGATCACCGCAGCTGTCACGGAGCTCACCCTCAAGCTCCCCTGCTAGTACCCGAAAGCCAACAACCCTGTCTTGAAAACCCTTATCCTAACCAACAGCTCCATCCCCCAAAATCCATAGGAGAGTTCTTGTGCCATGCAAGAACTTTTCCTTCAGAAAAGGTAACCTTGTAGCCTTTATCCTCTAAGGCAGAAACAGAGACAAGGTTCCTTTTCATCCCGGATACATATAGTACCTCACTCAACTGAAGGGGTATGTCAGAATCTAGTTGGAATGTAGAAGTTCCAACCCCTTTCACATTATATCTGGCATTGTCTCCAAGTACAACATGTAGACTGGTCTCTTTCTCAACAAGATTTGTCAAATGATCTCTATATCCGGTCATGTGCCTGGAGGCACCACTGTCAATCAACCAAATATCATCATCAGTAGGAATCGTAGCTGAGAGTGCTGATATGAATAAGAAGGCTTCATCTTTGATGTTTTCATCTCTCTGATGTGGCTCTGGATCAACATCAGCAGAGGAGGCAAGTTGTCTTTCTTTCTTCCTGGTAGGACAATCTCTCTCTGAGTAAATGATTGTCTTCCTTGCCTTGACGTCATCTTCCTTCCATTCTTCCTTCTCTTCATCGGTAGCTGTTTCTGGTAGAGTCTTTTGTATCACACTCAATAGGTCATCCTCTTCCAGGGTGATCTGTAGTCTTGACTTCCAGGAACTGAAGTTGCTTGATCCATCAAGCCTATCTTCTACCAAGGTTTTGTTCTTCATGGTTTGCAGATTCTTCCACAAAACCTTAGCAACTAGGCTAGGAAACCTAACGACCAGGTTAGGCTAGCAACCCTAGGTTTCGTTGGACTTATGATTGCCAACAATAAGCCTTGAAAGTCAGAAGAACACTGGTAATCTTGAAAACGTCTTTCAATGAGCTGCAGAAACCCTAAAACCGAAATTTTGCATCAAATTGCGGAACCCTAGGGCCAAAAATTTAGAATTTTCAGAAATGCAATCTAAAAGTTGCTGGAGGTGTGTTGAAGGAGGTTGTACACTCCTATGCAATTTTTAGCCCCAACGCTCAAGTATAAAGTGCTGAAACTGGCAAAAGAAGGAGGGCTGTACTTTTTCTCAAAAACCCTAGGAGGGCCGTACGGATTGCAGAAAAGAGGACGACTTGCTTGAAGGCTTGTGCAATGGATTCTTTCAAGACCTATGCTCTGATACTATGTTGAATTTTCACTATGCTAGGCTCAAGCATGAGGTTTATTTCATTCAACATGTACTTGAACCATAAACAAATGCAGCAACACCATACACAAGTGCTGCAATAATCAAGATCACAAGAAGAATAACCATGCACAAGAACACAAGAAATATCCTGGGAAACCCTTCTACACAAGTGAAGAAAACCCAACAATCCTTTGCTATATTCTCAAGAGAAGATCCCCCAACGATAAACCTAGATGCACACAAGAGGGTGCTCTATAACCTTGAAACTAGCGCCCAAGAGAGGTGCACACTTCAGCCTTAAAGGTAGGTCTGAAATTTCCAAAATGACAAGTGACAAGTGTGTTTCCTCAATGGGGAAATCACCTTTATTTATACAAGACCAGACACAACAATAGGTGTGTCTATTGGCACAACAGGGCCGACCTCAATAACTCAGAAATATAATTATTTATTACAATAAACATTAATTATCTTTCACATATGGTGGGGCCGACTTGTACCCTTTACATCATAATTAGGGTTACAAGTAAATCTTACAGTTAGACAATATAGAAAGGGATCCACACATCCACTAGTGCTCAACCGCTAGGGACACGTCCACTTGTGCTCATCCACATGGACGCCATACTCAATAGATCTCTATCTCAATTGAGTCCATAGGAGAATCATCTGGAGTACCACATCGACTCAATTGTCACACAAGGGAGAACGATACACCCATCACATGGGCATACCCAACACTGGGGCACAACTCAACTCAGTCTAGAGGAGAACAATACACCCCATCACATGGGCACACCCAACACTAGGCTCTCTCAGAGGTCGACTCAACTCAATCACAGAGGAGAACATATCCTGGAGAATGTCACACGACGCTGCAATCATCAAATAGTCCAAAAACTAGCTTACGGAGCCATACTGCTTCCATACAAGCATCACAAGTTGCAATATACTCCGCTTCTGTAGTGCTGAGTGCAACAAACTTATGTTTCCTGCTAGCCCATGATATCATAGCAAATCCCAAACTGAAACATATACCAGAAGTACTCTTTCTGTCATCTGCACTCCCTGCCCAATCTGAATTAGTAAATCCATGCAATTGTACATGACTGTTTGAGGCATATCTCAAACCATATTTTAGCGTCCCACGAAGATATCTCAAAATGTGCTTTGCAACTATCCAATGCTCATGTCTAGGTTCCACCTGGAACTGGTTGAACGTGTTCATAGCAAAGCAAATTTCCGGTTGGGTATTAACCAAATACATCAATGAGCCAATCAACTGCTGGTACAGGGACGAGTCTACTGGATCAGAATTAGAGTCTCTCAACTTCTTCATATTTGTCACCATGGGAGCTGCCATGGATTTGCAATCCATCATCCCAATATTCTGAAGAATCTTTACAACATACTTCCCTTGCCCCAGGAAGATTTCTCCACGCTTCTGCTATACTTCTAGTCCTAAATAATAATGCATGAGACTAAGATCCTTCATATCGAATTCAGAGACTAGCTCCTTCTTACATTGAATGATGAGAGGCTCTGCACCTGTCATAAACAAATTATTAACATATACTAGTAGGATCACAGGTGCATCATTCACAACCTTGTAATAAAGGTTTGGATCAGCATAGCTCTTGGAAAATCCAAGTCTCGTCAAGTAACTGTCAATTCGTGCATATCAAGCTCTTGGAGCTTGCTTGAGTCCATACAAGGCCTTCTTCATACATGGGTTTCTCTCGAGTGTACCTCAAAACCTTGAGGTTGCTCTATGTATACTTCTTCCTCAATTACTCCATTGAGAAAAGCGATCTTTACATCCATCTGATATAAACTCCAACCCATGGATGCTGCAAGAGATATGATGGCTCCAATAGAGGTGTATCTGGAAACTGGAGCAAATGTCTCATCATAGTTTTCTCCCTCCTGCTAGGAGAACCCTCTAGCCACGAATCTTGCCTTGTATTTATCGATACTCCCATCTACTACATGCTTTATCTTGTAAACCTATTTTGAAGTGACTATAGACTTTCCTTCAGGTCTAGGTACGATTTCCCATGCATCATTTTTCATGATGGATTGATATTCTTCCATCATAGCTTCCTTCCATTCTTTCTTCTTAACTGACAACCAAAGATCCTCAAGTGTTCAACACTTGGCTTCTTTTCGGAGAAAGCTTCTTCTGGAGTCATGCTCTTCGATATATGATGAGGACTTATATTCTGAACATATACGGTTGTCATAGTTGCGTCTCCCCATAGAAACATGGATAGATTCTGGTCATTCATCATTGCCTTGATAGATTCTTCAATGGATCAGTTCTTTCTTTCTGCTACACCATTTTGCTGAGGATTATGTGGGACAATTAGCTCCCTCCTAATCTTGGCTGCTTTATAAAAAGGCAACGAGTTCCTTGGAGGTGTATTCTCCTTCATTATCGAACCTCAAGATCTTTATTCGCTTAGTGAGGAGGTTGACATTGGTCCACACACATCTGAGTGTATCAGATCCAAAACTCCTTTTGATTACCACGCTTCCTTTAGAATTGGTACTTGGTGAGAACACCTACCTCACCACTAGATGGAGTCATCTGCTCCATGTTTGCAACTATCATTCTAGCTCCTTCTTAGAGCTATCGTCTGCGACTTTCCTAGAACAAGAACAACAAGAGGATTTCCAATAACATTTTCATAAGAACATATCTATGGTAACAAGGATGGTAGTCATCATAGGATTACCAAGGTGACCTTCCCGGGAACAAGAAATGTCTCCTAAAGGAGATGTTACCTAGCAATAATATAACCTTTCAAAGATTGTTGTCACAACTGTAGCATTTATCAAACTTGATATGTGCAAATTGAAACTTAACAATTTGATCAATCAAACCTGGAACCTGGAGCCTCGACTGCTTGTTCCTCTGAATGTACTGAATCCAAGATCATTGCTTGGACAAGGTCTTTTGTACATTCCTTGTAAAACACACTCATGCTTTGCTGGATGATATAACATGAAAAGCATATACAAGTGCATACCTTTGAAATTTGCAGCATCATTCAGCTTGTCTTCTAATCTGAAACTAGACACCATCTTGACAAGAAGAGGTTAGAAACTGAATAAAAATGGTTCAATGATTAGAACAAGCTAGAAACTCTAAAATTTCAACTTTGATCACAAAAACAATTTTGATTAAAAATCAACCTTTCAACCTTTGAATTTGACTTTGACCAGTCAAACTTTGACTTTGACCCAAAAACTCAAACTTGATGTTTTTGTTGGCTGAGGACACCAGAGGGTGTGCTAGGCTAGGGTGCACTAGAATATCCAAAAATTAGGTCCAACGCTTCACTTAAGGTGCCCAAAGAGTTGGATTAGGGTTTGTTGTAGCTGCAAAATTAGAAACCCCAGTTGCAGCTGCAACTAGTGCTATAACGAGCTTGACAAAGAATTCTCGCTCTACCTTCCAGCGGTTGGACTGTTATGAAGGTAGCGTGGGCCCATAACCTCTTAAAACATTCGATGTGCTCATTTTACCATAGACAATATCACAATATTGTCACCCAACCATAGGCACGAAACCACCCCTGAGCACCATAACCTTTGCTAGATAGAATGATTCTGAAAGCAACACTAGAACCAACAGATAACCAAGAGAGCACATTTTTCTCCAAAGATGCTCACCAGATAGAAAGTCCCAAAGCCACAGAACAAGAACAATACTCAGCTGCAGCAGTTGCAGTTACCAAGAATACCACCAAGAATATCATAATACCATTAACAATGTCACCAAGTATACCACCAAGAGATACTAGAAGGTAGGGCGCACATCTTAGGCTAGATGGCGCTAGAGAGACCAAGAAACACTCCAGAAGATCCACCTTCCATCCTTGCAGCTGCAACTCCAAACTTGCGCTACACTTGAGAGAGTGAGTGAGGTGAGTGTGTACAAATGAGCTAGTTCATCTCTTATTTATAGTGGTTCTTGTCACTTGTTTGGGCTGACTTGTCCTTTTAGAAGCTAATACTTTAATAATAATTATTTTACTGAGTCGACTTGTCTTCTAGGGTTTTTACACATTTGTTTAGGGTTTCTCTTGCTTCTGGAATATTCTAATCTAGTCATAGGTTACGCATGGAGGTTAATACCTCCCGCAGCTACCATAATATCAACACACGGGAGCCTGATCCCAGTCCAAATTTGGACGAACGCATTTTAATTTCTAAGACTATCAAAGACTATATTATTTTTTGAGAAATCCCAAAGAACTACTTCGGGGATAAACTTTAATTATATCTTTTGAATCTCTGATTTTGAGCATTGGATATTTAAAGTTTTTCCTATCATATTCTCCTTTGCTATCAACGAAAAGACTCTTAAAATTCTATGATATGTGGGCCTTTCATATTTCTTTCCTTGAATGTGATAAAAAATATTTAATGCTGTGATGGGTGTGAGATTTATGTTACATTTTCAGTAATTGTTATCTTTGTATGATGTTTCTGCAAAATATTATCTCACGAGTGAAGGTTCCTGGTCCATTTCTTAGGAATTCTTTATGTACATTCTTTTCAATATTTTCATTTATTGAGTGATAAAGATTTGGAATTTAGCACTCTCATTTTCATGTCACTGTCCCAAGATATTTAAAGACAAATCTTTTGAAAATTCATAGAGGAGTACTACTTCTATAAAAACACAGGGGGATCCATATCCTCGTGAGGTTGCTGTTTCGATCTTAACCAATTCAAACATCAACAGGTTCATGAATACTATCAAAGTGTATACAGCCTTAATTGTATACCTTATTCGTGGAGGCATTACAGAGGACATACTCATGCAGCTGATATGCATTTTCCTCTCGAAGTTCTGGCAGCCCATTAACTAATAGAGTTTCAGCTGCAAGGAAGGAGTCCTTTGCAATATTGGTGGCATTATGCATTGAAAAACGTGATCATGAAGGGAAAAAGGATGGAACCATTACGAGGAAACTAAATAAGAGCAATTCAGTCACAGATGTTATGAAGAAAGGAAATGTTACTAGTGCTTCATGACACCAAACTCCTTTAATTGAATCCTTCAATCAAAATTTCAAGAAGGAAAAGGTAAATTCAAGCTTGGATGAATGCCCTGTACTTAATGAAAAAGATAGTGAAGATGATTCTGAGGTGGTACTTATCTTCAAAAGAAGAAAATGTATGCCTGAAGAAAAGTCAAAAGCATGTTCAAGCTCAACACCAACACCTGAGGTTGAACAAGTAATGGATAAGGGATTGGGACTGAAACGCCAACATTCAGACATTGTTGTTGGCTCTGGTACCTGTGAGAATGATTTTATTGTCATTATCAAATGGAAGGACCGGTATGTATTTGGGGAAGAAGATGATGAAGCAGGTAGGAAGCGTTGGTCAATAAAAGGCAAGAGCAAAGAAGACAGGAAAAGATGTTGAAGCATGCCAAAATACAAACAGGGTACAGCGCAGATTTTCCAATGGAGACCACAAGATGTAAAGACTATGATGAAAATGCTGATAATCGCAAATTTGAAGCAGGTGGACACCTTGTCTCTTTCAGACTCGGTTGTTTATAAAACTACACCAGTAGATGAGATCCACCCACAGATAAGTTTGATGCAAACCAATCTTCCAAGATTAGATTCCAGCATTCATCAAAGCATTGGTTCGGATTTTTTTCCATTCTCCTGTGTTTTGATACCCAGATTGAAAAAGGGGCAATTTTAGCAGTTACGTAGGCACTATTCCAACATATTTTCATCATAAAAGAATCTTGTAAAGAGGAATCAAACCTCTGTCCTAAGGTCGGCAGCATAGTGTGGAGGAACGCACAGTTCTTAAGGGGATTTTGTTTTGGCATATGATTATCATTTGAAAGTCATCATCTCATTTTTATTAATGGGCAGATCCTTGACTTGAGGTATTCACATATACGTGCTGAGTGTTGTTGTTTGAGCTTGTGGGCATTTGAGAGTTTTGGTTCATGATTGTTGAAGGCATTTTCATCTTGAAGGCCCACATGTCCACATCTGGAGGAGCGGCCTGCCTTTGAGAAGAAAAATAAACCTATGTTATGCTCCTCAAATTATGGATCTGAGAAATGACAACATACTTTAATATTTTCTTGGAGTTATTAATGTTGAAAGGTCAGTAAAATAGAGTGTTAGAAATAGAGAAGTAATGCAGAACAGTAGAGTCTTTTTAATTTTTCAGTTAGAATGACAACTAAGTCTCATCTTCAGAACAGTAAACAAAACCAACACTGCTTAAAACTGAACAGAGAAACACTCAGATCTAGTCTAGCAGAGTTGTATTTAACTGAGAATCTAGGTCTAAAGTATAATGCTGATATAGATCTAAACAAATAAAAAAAACTCAAAACAATATTCAGATCTGAATAAGCAACCTATAACAATATTCAGATCTTAATAAGCAACCTATAACATTCTATGCTGATATAGATCTATACAGATCAAAACTAAGAACAATATTCAGATCTGAATAATGGTAAATAGAATAGGTAGTTTACTTTGGAGTCTTACCTCTGTAGAAGTCCATGTCACACACAAAAGATGTAAAGCCACTTGTAGTTATGCTCAGAGAAAATTCAAGATCATTGATCTACCATATAGGTTAGATCTCTTGCCAAGAGATGAATAGATTTTCTTGCCACCAGGAGGAGAAAACACTTAAAAGCACCACACAGAAATTTCTGTAATAAAACCCTTACCCACACAGAAATTCCAAGGACCCAATTTCTGATAAAAGGAATGGCTGTAACTCAAAGAATAGGAACAGATCAGAGCTTGAGAGACCACGGCAGGGGTTTGATCTGAGCTTGAGAGGTCACGGCCCAATGTGCAGGACCAGATCTACACCAGGGAGGCCACGGCTCAAGGAAGAAAACAGATCTGTGCTAAAGACAGGTGACGGCAGCCTTAAAAAAAACAGCAGAGGGGCTGCGGCTCAAGTAGAAGGACAGATCTCCACAGTACACAGCATAAACTCAGCATCAAACAACCCTTATTTGCAGCTTAAGAGACCCTTGATCATCAACAACCAGGGAGCAAGCATCAATCATCACCAAGCTGAGCAGATGGACAGTATAGGAGGGCCGAACCACCACAGGAAAAACTCAGCAACTGTTACAGAAGGGGCCGCAGCTAACAAGAGGACATCCACTCACCTTTTGGAGGATAGCATCATAGCATGAATGGGAGGAGATCTATATTTATACTTTAGGCTAGGGGTTAGGCTAGGGTTTAGTAAAAAAATAATAATTAAAATTAACATATTTAATTAATATAAATATTAATTAA
>ML792740.1:69657-86918 GCA_009831015.1 Picea engelmannii
GCATGGGAAAGACTCACATAGTCTTGTAGACCATTCTACAGGTAGCATCATCATAGATCAAGTCACGAGTATCATCATCACTATCAACATCATCTGGTAGCAATCTGGCATCAAAACATATCGTCGTACTTGTTCTTGGTATTTTTCTGTCATAGACAATATCACAATATCCATGAGCCTCATTTAGCTATATTGATGATCCATCTCCACCACCATGTGTCTAGAACCTCGGGTCATTCTTGTGCCATGACAAGAATCATGACCTCATCGAAGCCACATTCACTTCGTAGTTGATCCTCTCATAGGATCACTCCGTGAATGCATTTAGCTCGATTGTATCAAACATGTGTATCTAGCACCTCGAGTTGTTCTTATCCCATGACAAGAATTATGACCACATGGAAGCCACAAACACCTCATGGTGATCCTCTCATAGGATCACTTCGTGAATGCATTCAACTCGATGCTATTGTACACGTGGAATTGCACCTCAAGCAACTCGAGTCTTCAGTCTGTCGAAGACTATGTCAGGGCACATCTACTCCGGATGTAATGTTCCCTATCTCCCCTGGTCTGCAACCCAGTTTCTGTGGAGATAGAGTCGAATCGATGCTTATGAGGGCTACTCACCTACTCGTGAGAGTTTCAAGGTCCGATGCAATTCACACATAGGAGATCTAGCAACAACTCAAATCTTCAGTTCGTCGAAGATTACATCTGGGCCTATGCCCACATGATCTGTCTGATCAATCTTGGAAGATCAACATGATGCTGCAATCATCAACACTTCCCCATGGAAACATTTGCATTCCTTCCAAGCTTGTCCTCGACAGAGGCTTAGTGCAAATGTCAGCTATCTTCTCATCTGTGGATATGTGATGGAGCCTCACTGCTCCTTCCTGCACCATGTCTCTGATGAAGTCATACAATATTCTTCGAAAATCCACCCTGCTTCATATTTTGCGTCACTGGCTATGATATATGACTGGGTGCTATAGATATCTTCTTCCCTGCTTGTTTGGAAATCTTGCTCGATCCCAAGCTGAAGTGGTAGCCTAGGTTCTAGATCTGTCTTCTGCACTTCCAATCCAAAAAATGTATATCTCGAAAACCATACTTCATCATCGAAGATCAATCATATCTATTTGTACAACATAGGTACCTGGATGCTGTGTGTGTTGTAACCCAATAATATAGTCATGGATCAACCATATACTGGCACAAGGTGCTCTCTGCAAAGCAAATGTCTATCTTGTCACACAACTTTCTCAAATGTGTCGTCATAGGTGTGGCCATGGACTTCCTATCCATCATGATAAACCTCTTCAATCTCCTCACTGAAGATCTCATCTAGTGCCAACCACGCTTCCAATCATGTCAAGATCCTTCATCTCAAACTATAAAATCAACTCCCTCTATCTGAGAGAATCCTCAGACCACGCTTCCGTCTGCTGCATGCCCCTTTGCATTCTGCAAAGTGTCACAAAACTATGCTGGCTTCTTCTTGATCATTGACTCCCTCTCAGATTTATGTCTTATGACCTTGTTGGGCCCGAGATATGATCATCTTCATGACGTTATTTCACACTTTTTGCCATATGTATATATGCGTTTTTTTATCTTTCAAAGGAGCTTTTTGAAGAATTTTATGGTAAAATGATACAATCGGCATGAGGTACGTATAATTCGTGTTTTGTGATTCAATCAAGTTTAATTTATCATATTTTATGGTTTCCAAGAGTTAATTCATGTTTTTTTGCTGTTATAGGGCAAAACGCACCATGTTTCTTGGTTCGACACTTGTTCCGGTACTTGATCCGACACTCGTTCCGACACCCAGTATTGCACAAAAACGCAAGGCAAGTTGGCGGTTATGGTATTGGCAGCCAGTGGTGGAAAAATCGAGCACATGGGTTTTGTTTGTCATCGCCCCCTCCAACTACTAAGCTCAAGAAAACTTGATTTCAGTTGTCCAAAGAGGGTGCTTATTGGGTTCCTCCGTTTTGTTAGTTATTGATGCATTTAATGTAATTTGCCGAATTTAGAGGTGGTTTGACCCTCCTGTGGTCGACCACCTAGGTTGTAAGCTTCTAAATACCAATAGGATGATCATTAGATTGTTAACCAAGTAGCATAAGCATTAGAATTGCCAGAAAAAACGATTTTGCTTTGTTTCTAGTTTTACATTGCCAAAATAGTGCCAAAACTGCGTTTTTGGATTTTTATGGTGAATTTGGCTTGCTGAGGTCGTGGTGTGCTTTTAGAGAGTGACCACGACTTGCTGGGGGGCCCACCAACAGTCTGGTAACTGTCTTCATGTCTATTTTGCATTTTTCTAATTTAAATTGTCTTTTCATTTTCCTGTGCATGTATATTTTTATTTAATTAATTAGTTTGCTGTAGCTTACTGTTTTATTTATTTTTGCAGGTTAGATGATGATTTGTGATAGTACGTGTTGATTTTATAGATTAGAAAAGGATTGCAAGTCTCTAAGTCTCTTTACTAATTCCGTGTGCAATTAAAAAGTCTCTCTCTCATTATACTAACCCCGCATGTAGTTAGATGATAAATTGTGTTTTCTTTTATATTTTTACAGTCAAGCTTAGAACATATTTTTAATTAGAACAAAGCATAGTTTTAATCAGAGTTTCTTTTGACAAAGATTGATGGATGGATAAATTTTCTTCCAGTTTTTGAATCATAGCTTGCTTACTTCAGTTTTAGATAGATTTCACTTGCTTAGTTATTGGTTAAATGTAATTGTCAATTCACTTTTTAATATCATGTTTTTAATTTCTGGTTTCAGTCATTTTTTTTATCATAGCTTGAATGATTAAAATAGACATAATATAGTTTCCTTTCATACAATTTCCTTTAATAGATTAAGATGCAATTGAATTTTTTTAGTTAGATAATGATGATCTCATTATGATGTTGATGGTTTATAAATGAATATGTAGGGTATTTAACATCACTTTTATCATGGCTAAGTTTTCATTGCACTGTTTACTTCACACCTTTCATTTTTCCATTGAAATTAGTATTGAACTTATACCATTAGAACTGTCCTTTGTTGTCAAGTGTCATCGAGATATCATTCGTCACCACCGAAGGCATTCACACAACCACCAACATTACATTTGAGTGTTTCATAGGTTAGAGTTAGTTTCTTGCTTTCATAAGTTAGAAAAGATAGTTTCTTGTTTTCATAAGTTTAGTTGATAGTCTTTCTTGCTTTCAATAGAATAGATTTCCTTTCATGCATTGCATTGAGCATTTAAACTTTCTTTCACGCAAAAGAAATAGTTTTGCATTAGGCATTTAGTTCATTTGCCTCTTAGGCTAGGTAGTTGTTCAATGAGAAGTCTTTGCTTACTTGTCTTTTGTTTTATGCTTTTGCTTGCTTGTCTATTTTCTTTAATAGGTTAGTTAGGTGCTTTTGCTTGCTTGTCTATTTTATTTAATAGGTTAGTTAGGTGTTTTTGCTTGCTTGCCTATTTGCTTTAATAGGTTAGATAGGTGCTTTTGCTTACTTGCTTATTTATTTGCTTTCATAGGGTAGTTTCTCATTGAATGTAGGTTGGCAAGTTAAAGGTAGTTTGCTTTCATCATTTGCTTAGTATGCTTAGTAATTTACCTTTGCTTACTGTCATGGACTAGTTTTCTTTACATAGAGTTTTCATTCTCTTTCTTAGGAACTATCCATTAGTCCTTGGCCCAAAAGTACTTAAGTTACCTAGTTTCAATTTGCTTAGTAGGGTTTGTTCATTAGATAGGTTTGCTTGAGTAGATTATCCCTAGATAGCTGCTTTCCTTAGTTAGTCTACACTCCTACCAACCTTCTACATTTGGCATATATTTTGCTACAACTCTAAGTTCACTTACCCCGGGTTGACAATTTAATTGAGGGTAGTTTAGTGTCTTTTTTAGTACATATAAAACACCTAACATTTTGGCGCCGTTGCCGGGGAGTTGTCTTAAGGTAAGAAGTAATTAGGAATTAGATCATCCTTAGACCTTATCATTAGTTTGGTGGTGGGGGAACTTTAAGATGAAAGGTAAGAACCTGCGCATCTGCTATAACAGGTTCCCCCAAACCCAATAATAGTTTTTCTTTTTGTTTGCTTTCATGAATAGACCTAGGAATCAAATGGTAGCTTTTTCTTTTTGTTTTTTCTTTCTTTCATGAATAGGCCTAGAGACCCACAAGGTAGATACATTAAATCAAAATTAGACCTTTCAATTGAGGTTCCTTCTGATCTCTTTGGGGGAAGGAACGTTTCTTTTATAAAATCCGTAGACCGATACTGAAAAACAGGAGCTAGCTCAACCCAAAGAGCTAAAATAGTCTCTGAAGGGACTAACACAGGGAGCACTATAGAACAAGAAATTGAAGCTTCAATCATACTAGGACAGGAAGCAAGACCATTCGAGTCTTCCACAGAACCAAACAATACAACCTTTGCTTTTACACCACCACCAGGGGACTCTAATTTTAAGGATATCATAGACCCTGAACATGTGAATATTTTGTTTGGTAGTTCAACCAATGTGATTATCTCTCAAATTAACACAGAAACTTTGGCACCAATAATCTCAACCGGCTCGAGTAGAATCCCAGACATCCAATCAGTAGGAAGACATTTTCATTAAAGGGAAACCTTGTTCTCTTCAAAGATAAAACCACTTAGGTACTCTCTTTTTGGAAAACAATCCAATATGGATGATCGGGAGGACCATAACAATGTAAGACACAGAGAGGAAGAAGAAACTAGAAACCAAACCGAAACTACCTTCGGGTTTCCGATTTTAGACACCACTCCGAATGTCAACATGAAGAATATTCCTCTCTCAGCACTGCCTACCTTTTATGGTAAAAACAATGAAGATCCAGACACCTTCCTATTTGAATTTGACATCTTGTGTAGGAGCTACAACTATGTGTGAGATGCCTAGAAATTAAAACTCTTTCCTACCACCCTCAAAGAATCTGCATTAAGATGGTTCATGGGGTTGGGAGAATCCAGTATTAGGTCTTGGGAATCCATGAAAGACATCTTTCTTAAGAAGTACCAAGACTACTGCAAGACCAAAGAGTCTCGTAATGACATCTTTAAAATCCAACAGTTAGAAGACGAGACCCTTGAAGACTATATGGAAAGATTTGGTTATATCTCCAAGAAGTCAAAATACCATGACCTCCCAGAGGATGCAGTTAGGGCTCTTTTCCTTAAAGGAATTTCAGAAGAATATCTAGAGGTGCTTAACCTGATGGCATTAGGTGACATCTCTCATAAACCATTTGCTGAAATATGTGAAATGTGTAAAAACTACTCAAGGAGCAGAGCCAAAACATGAAAGAATGTTCGGGACCCTTACAATAGAAGCTTAAAACCAGTTACTTCAGGTGGTATTACGAGAGCATAGATAGGGAACCTTTTAGAAAACTTCAAGATAGACATCCTAAGCACAATAGGTTCCCAGTTGGATACCCTTAAACTCAAAAAGAAACAGGAGGAGGAAAATGCAGCAATGAGCATATATTGCCCAAGATGAAGGAGGAAACATTCCTGAAGGGAGTGCCCATTAGATAACATTTCAGTTTGTGGCTTCTATACAAAAGACCATGTGACTGAAAAATGTCCATTGTTGCTCGGTTTATTAGCCATCTATAGGAGTGAAGATCTTGGGGAGTCTTCTTATGCACCTAGGAGGCCATGGCAGTCTAGGAATCAACCCACATACCCAGATCTACAGTCTCAAGTTCCACCCTATTATCAACAACAACAATGGAACTCACTAGGTTGGCAAAACTGGTCTACTCAATACCAACATCTTTGGATTCAAGGATGGAGGGGAGGACACAACCAAGGAAACCCTCAAGCTCCACCTATCCCTATGTACAACCATCCTTCTCCTCAGTTCTCATCAAACACTCCACAGCTTCTGCCAGGTTTTGTTCCACCACCTTTACCTCCTATCCCACAACAATAACCGCTCCAACTTCAAAATGAAAGCTCCCCAAAACTGACACTATTACCGGCATAGCCAGTGCCGAATTCCAATAATAAGCCCCCTCAACCTCTTAACAATGTTGAGATGCAGGCCTTCCCGACATATGTTATTACGCCTGTTTCATTACAGGAAATTCAACTAAGATCGGGAAAAGTTCTAGATAGGCAGAGACCTTCAGTAGTCATACAGGAAATGATGCAAATGGAGGTGTGAGTACTGCAGAGCCGAGAAAGATGATCCTAAAGGAAAATATCAGAGGGTGTGACTAGAAATGGAAATGCAATACAACGGGGAGACTACATGCCAGTGCTTGAATATATATACCTGGAAGGATGATGTCGGTGACTGATGAGCAAGTACATGCGCACAGAACAACCAAATACCCAAAGTGAACTATATCTGAAGAGAATCAAAGATATGAGCATGTATTTGACAAATGTGACTATGCGCGTGCGTACCTAACCATGATATGGAAAAAAGGGCGCCCCGGGGGCCTAGGACGAAAAGTGACCCAGGGACGGCCGTGATGTAGGTGGCGGGATGCTGATCTCGTGGCTGAAGATGGTTTGAAAAATGGACACCCTGGGCTCTCGGAATGGTGAATGGAAGTTTGGCAAAAGGCCTATATATAGTTGTAGGGCCCACATTGCCACCTCATTTGTACCTGCTGCTACAGTGATTGGACGAGCAGATTGCAGAGGAGATTTGGAGTTTCAGGGAGCACGAGGTATCCGATCGACGGTGTGTGAGTCTCAGGTTAGTGGTCTGATCATCCTGCATAGAAATAGGTTTCCAATTTTTGGGCAGGGTAGGTACGGAGGGCCGTACAGGGGTTTTGAGGGGTTTTTTGGTAGGATGTGGGCCCACATGCGCAGGCGATTCAGTGGAAGGCGCGCATATGTGCGCGCCTGTCCATCGAATAGACGTGCATGGGTGCGCGTGAGCGGGAATTTAAGGCGCGCCCTAGGGGCGCGCCTGTGAAGTGGACAAGCACGCATTAGTGCGCACCTGTGGGGTGGACAGTCGCACTCTTGAGTGCGGCTGTAAGTTGGACAGGCGCGCTCAAGAGCACGCCTGTGTAATGAAAAGGCGCGCATATATGCGCGCCTGTGTAGTGAACAGGCGCGCAAATGTGCTCGCCTGTGGGTGAAAAAACCACGCCTATTAGGCAAGGTTAAAGGGTAAAAAGATGAGTCTTTTTGATGCATTGGATGGTTGCATAAGCTGATATAGGACTCTGTGTTGATTGCAGGTTGCTAGCAGTGGTGATGGCTGTGTGGTGGCGTGAGCGAGACTGGTCACAGTTGCGAGATGCTGTGGCCAATGCCCAATGCAGGGCCTGAGGTACGAGCGGCTTTAGCAACCTGTGGGTTGCTAAAGTTCTTTGAGTGCCTGTTGATACGGGCACAGGAGTATTTACTGCAGTTCCTGCTCCAGATGTGGAGTCCATATCTGCACTGCTTCCTCATGCGAGGAGAGCAGATCCCCTTCACTGCGATGGAGGATGTCTATTTTTTGACTAGGCTCCCCTTCCGGGGAATGCCGCTGCCGGCAGAGCCTGTGCTGCCGAGGGATACACACCTGTCGGAGATCGTTGAACGATATTGCTCAGGCGAGAACTACATGTTTGGGACTGTAGTGAGTGTGAGTGGTATAGATTCCCTGGTGCATCGTTGCATAGCGGCGATGATTGTTCGGGTGTATGGGTCACTGGCGACCCAACAAATTAGTGGTGGCCAGCTGTTGGTGCTGGAGAGGGTGGTGGTGGGTCGTGAGCGGTTCGCCTGGGGGCTTACGCTGCACGTGCAGATGATCGCGCAGTTGGACCGTTGTCGGTCTATAGGTACCAGAGAGTTTTCTTTTGTCTCGATCCTGGTAGCCTGGTTTTTGGAGAGGGTGCCTATGCTGCGCCCGAGGGTGCTACTAGAGGCACCAGGGGTACGAGAGCCGCGCTTGAGGCGATGGTCATCAGTTTTGGTTCGCCATGGTGGTGGAGAGGGTGGCCATTATTTTACGACGCAGGCGGCGCAGATATGGCGGCAGATGCCACAGGTCATACTTCGGTACCCCTATGCTGGGGTGGACTTCCGGGGGGACCTGGACATGGTGCTGCTTCCTGGGGAGGCTTTTGACCATCGAGGTATGTTGAGCATTGTGTATATTTGTTATTTATGTTTTTGAGATATCAGTTCATATGTATGTGATGTAGATGCTGATACGATCTTTTGTTTGTTGTTTGGTGTATGTGCAGATGTGGCACCTCGCGGGCGCAAGGTGGAGTTGCAGAGAGCGCCAGTTTAGCGAGAGCTGGAGAGACTGTCGCGTGGAGAGAGACGTCGGCGGGATGAGGCCGCGGGGCGACCGACAGAGCCCGAGAGGGAAGCCAGGAGGCGCCGGTTCGACGATCCTGGTGCAGGGCCATCACATGCTCCTCCGGCGGCAGCCGGAGTAGATTTTGATGATATACACTGTCGTCTGGAGACGGTGTTACAGGACGTGCCTGAGGACATGTGGATCTGCATCCAGGATGAGGGGTTCCTGGAGCAGTGCATAGGAGTACCTCCACCATGGTGGGGTATAGTGCGACGAGCAGCTGTGCTCGCTGCGATGAATAGTGGACGCCTGCCGCTGGGGCAGGAGGGTCCTGTAGGTGTTCCACCGCCACTGCCTGGGGCAGGTGGGGGTGGGCCACCACCTCCTCCTGAGGGAGGAGCAGCTGGGGGTGCGATAGAGGCACCCTGATGGATGTATATTGTATATCTTTTTGATAGGCTGGTGAGCTGGTTTTTGTACCGAGGTGCTGTATGGGCCTACGGATACATGTATTTTTTGTATGTAAACATTCAGATGGCCTGATGGGCCCGTATATATATATGAGTATACATATTTTTTGAGATCCTGATGTTGTCTACATGTGTTTTTGGTTGGTGATGATGATGTCTATTTTATCTATATGCTGTGACAGGATGTGTGAGATGTGTATGTATATGTAGTTTGATGTGATATATGCCAATCTAATACCATGTTAGCTATTTCATCTGTTGTTTGATTCAATTGTCTTGGAATATGTGTAAATATAATGGAAGCAAAATGTTGATATAACAGTCTAACTTGTAGGTATTTACGAAAGAGGCACGGATCGCGTACACGGTAAACATGGTTGAGTTGGAGAATGACTAGTTGAGAGCCGAGGAAAATGCTAAGGTGACGAATATGATGATGCTGGGCGTCGGTCAGGAGGCCAATGACAACAGTGTATTCGGCTTGGTTGTTGGTTGCTGGTCCCAAACATATGCCGCTGGAATGTAGCATTTCATGTGAGGGGGTGTAAAGAGCCCAAGCAGTCGAAGTGAGATTTAGTGTCCAACGGCTGGCGCCGTCGGCGTAACCAATGTGGTAAGCTGGTGGAGGAGTCATCTGTCAAAGAGCACAAAGGAGAGTTTAGATGCGAGGGAAGGAGAAAAAAGATTAAAAACTACTAAACAAGAAAATAACCTAAAGTAGCATGACTACGTTTAAGCATAAAATTTCTTGAGGTATAACCCATTGGCAGGTTCTTTGAGCGAGAGGCCTTCGGGGGAGGCCAAGATGTATGTGCCTTTGGTGAGGCAATGTTGGATAATGTAAGGGCCATGCCAGAGTGATTCGAATTTTCCATGGCCAAAGGTATCATGGGCGATATCATAGGCCAAGACGAGGTCGCCTTCGCGAAATGACCGAAGGTTGACATGGCGATCAAAGGTAGCTTTGGATCGTTTTTTAGCTGCCTCATTGTTCTGTAATGAATATCGACGATCTTCATCTAGAGACTCCAAGTTCAACAAGCGCCGCTCCATTGGAGCAGTGTTAGGTAAAAGCTCAATTGTGGTGCGTAGGGTGGGAATTTCGCACTCGATGGGAAGAGTTGCCTCGACCCCATGGACTAAATGAAATGGCGTGAAACCTGTAGCGGTCTTTACTGCTGTTCGGTAAGCCCATAGCGCGGAAAATAACTTATGATGCCAATTGGTTTTATGTTTATTAACCGTGCGCTGTAACATGGTCTTGAGGACTTTGTTCACTGCCTTGACTTGTTCATTTGACTGAGGGTAATATGGTGAGGCAAACTCGTGAGAGAAGCCTAACCGAGATGAGAGTTCGACGAAGATCTCATTCTCAAAATGTTTCCCATGATTGGAAACGAGTTGGAGTGGTACCCCGAACCGGGATATGACGTGATTGAAGAAAAAACGCACTGCGGTGTCAGCGGTGTTGTTGAAGGTGGGAATAGCTTCGACCCATTTGGTGAAGTAATCGACGACGACAACAATGTATTTGTGACCATTGCTGGAGGGGGGAATTCCAAGTCATAAAGTCAATGCCCCATTTACAAAATGAGCCTGCAGTAATGACTGGGTGAAGAAGAGCGGGGGGAGCACGGGCTTTGTTGGCATAAAGCTGACATTGCTCACATCGTTTCACGACATGAGTGCAATCATGAAACAGGGTGGGCCAAAAGTAACCGGCCCGGATAATCTTTTGAGCCATGGAGATGCCCGAAAGATGGCCCCCACATGCGCCGCTGTGGCAGTCGTTTAAGACTCTGTCGGCCTCGTCAATAGTCAGGCAGCGACGAAGAATGGTGTCAACGCCCCGCCGATATAGGATGTTGCTGATGAGGAGATAGCGGGGGGCCTGATGGCGAATGCGTCAACGATCATCTTGTGATAGGTGGTTACTGAACTTTTGAGTTCGTAGGTAGACGAGAAGGTCGCCGTACCAAGGATCATCTGAAGCGATGTAAAAGAGATGTTCGTTAGGAAAGTCGGTATTGACGGGGGCACTAGGTGTGTCCGAGGGTAGGGCCGTGACAAGTTCCGTGAGAACAAGGGCCTTCTTACTCTTAGGTGTTGAGAACTGGAGGTCGTACTCCTGAAGGATAACGATCCATCGAGCAAATTTTCCGTTAACTTGGCGACAACTGAGAAAGTATTGCATAGTGTTGGAATCTGCGACGACCTTGGTGGTGCGAAGTAGAATGTAATGGCGCAGTTTCTGGACTGCAAGGACAACTACAAGAGCAAGTTTCTCTTCGTGTTTGTACTTCAAGGGTGGTCCTGAGAGGTTCTTACTGATGTAGTAAATGACGTGTTCACGATTGTCATCTCCGAGCTGGACGAGGACGCCGACTACTGATACAGCTGATGCTGATACGTAGAGGATGTAGTCGCGATTATAGTCAGGTGCACTAATCAAAGGTGCATTTGAAAGTGCTGCTTTAAGATCGTCAAACGACTGTTGGGCATAGTCGTCCCAATGAAAAGGGATGTCGTGACGTAGTAAGCGAAGGAAACCGTGTGCACGTATGGCGTAATCAGGAACAAAGCATCTAAGAAAGTTGACTTTGCCCTATAGACTCTGAAGTTGTCGTAAATCCCGAGAAAGTGGAATTTCGGTGATGGCTTTGACTTTGAGGGGGTCCACAGTGATACCGCTTTGTGAAACAATGAAACCGAGGAGGCACCCTGCGGTGACGCAGAACACACACTTGAGAGGGTTCAAGCGGATGTTGTACTGACGACACCGTTGAAAGATGATTCGTAAATCATTGAGGTGTTGGGTGCATTTCTTGGATCGAGCGGTGAGGTCGTCCAAGTAGGCGAGGATGATTGCAGCCAGATCATGAAAGATGTATGTCATGGCCCGCTGGAAAGTTGCGCCAGCATTTTTTAAGCCGAAAGGCATGACACAATATGCAAAAGTACCCCATGGGGTAATGAATGCGGTTTTATACTGATCGACTGGGTGGATTTGAATTTGGTTATAGCTAGAGAAGCCGTCCATAAAGGAGAGAGCCTCGTGGCCGGCGCAATCGTCGATAATTTGATCGATGAAAGGTGTTGGAAAGTTGTCTTTAGGACATGCATTATTGAGATTGTGAAAGTCGGTGCAGACGCGAATAGTGCCCTGTTTTTTGTCGACGGGTACAGGGTTGGAAACCCATGAAGTATAAGCGATGGGATAAATAAATCCGACCGTACGTAATTTATCAATTTCGGCTTTGATAGCCGCGGCCTTGGATGGGTGTAGCGGTCGCTGTTTCTGGCGAACTGGTGCGATGTCAGGCCAGGTGTCGATGTGATGCTCGACAATAGAGGGATCGAGGCCAGGCATCTCCGTGTATGACCAGGCGAAAATATCCCTATATTCCTGGAAGAGGGCTTTATATGCGGCGATTTCCTAAGGAGTGCAAGCGGCTCCAATGATGACTTCTTCGACGATGCCATCTTTAATGGAAATGTTGACTTTGATGGTGGGGGAAATGTTAGCCAGATTACCTTCTTCAAAAGTGTCGGGTGCATGAATGGGTTTTTTGAACCAATCGATAGGCCCAGAGGGGATAAAATCTTTGGTTTCGACCGCGTAAATGAGATTGTGGCTAGGAGGCATGAGGGATTCCTGCAGAAGGAAGAGAGCATGATGATGTAGTGCGTCCCAGGGAGAGTCCGGGCGTTGTAGCTCTTTCAGTATTTCTTCGTCGCATTGGAAACGACGAGAATATAATGTATCGTGAGGAGTGATCTCAGTGACAGTGTGGTTTCCCCCTGCTGAAGAAACAGAGGGGGTAATGCTAGGAGAGGGTAAGGGTTCACTCGACATAAACCATATATTGAGGTACTGAGGGGTACCCGTGGTGATGGGATGGAGAGTCTCCGTAGGGGAATGAGCAGGAGAGTTGGGTGGGTTACGAGGTAAATCCTCAGATACGTCGTCTAAGAACCATGGAGGCGTAGGGAGTGCCTCGAGTTCGGAAGAAATGACGTGAAGATCTGCCAGTGGCAAAGTAAGGTCAATTACTGCCTCTGCGGGTCGGTGCTGCAGGGCCACTTGACGTTGCCTATATTCTAGGATCATAGGACAATGGTATGTAAAATGAGCCAATGAATCGTAAAGAGAGCAAGGGCATCTCATGCGTTCATTGACTGAAGTGGTGACATAGCGAATGTCAGTAATATTTGTTGTAGAGGATGTAGCAGGGCGTGGGTCGTTCTGAAATTTCTGGCGTACAACAGCTAATGTCTGCCGGAAACGTGGAAGTGCTGGGCAATGATGAGTGTAATGGCCATACTCGGAACAGATAGCACACGCGAATTTGGTCCTTAACCCTTTACTACTGGAAGGTTGGGTGGTAGCAGCAGGACTAGCAGTAGTAATGGGTGTTGTGGGAGTTTGATTGATGGGAATCAAATTCTGTAATTCTGGTAGTGATGGGCAGTTGTTGGTTTGGTGACCCTCTTTCTCACATAATGTGCAAGGCGGTGGAATGCGTTGAGGAAGTGGAGTTGTGGGATCCTTCTTCTTTCGCCTGCCCCCAGCTGTAGCAGGGGGGGTAGGGAGTATGGGGGTAGTGGGGGTGAGGAAAGGAATCATCATGGGGAGGCCTTCCTGTGGGCGAGGGACCATATCAGGTGGATGTAAATACCACAATGGGATTGCTAACACCATATTGGGTAGTGTGAGCATTGCGGCTACCTAGAAAGCTTCTATACCAGGTGGAGGGTAAAAGAAGGGAATTTGCGTGAGAGGTCGGGGAACTGTCTCCCAAATGGGACTAGGCCCTTGAGGGGGTGTGGATTCGTGGACTGTGGGGGTCGACGAGTTCACAGGAGGCCCCTGTGGGAGTGATGCTGCGACTGTTGAGACGTCAGGAATGACTGAAGCCTTCTGAGGAGGATGAGCATCCCCCGTGTGAGTTCCGTTAGAGGATACGACGCAGACGTGATTAGGGGGAAGGAGTGGTGGTGCTCCATGGTACGTCCCTAACAAGGATGGATCTTTAAAAATACCAGGACCCATCTCGACGAGTGGATATGCGTCTTTGTTGGTGTGAATGAAAGGAAGAATGTTATCGAGGTTGGCAGATGGGTTAGGCTCGTAATGCGAGACTTGGTCAATGGTCACAATCTTTTTGTTGTGGGGGA
This sequence comes from Picea engelmannii, assembly GCA_009831015.1. NCBI lineage: Eukaryota > Viridiplantae > Streptophyta > Pinopsida > Pinales > Pinaceae > Picea > Picea engelmannii. The sequence continues at coordinate 83,635 of ML792740.1, forward strand.
ACATGATTGTCCGAAAGACGGATGATGCCACTACCTTCATAGCATACATGTAGCTACGTCCAAACAAGATATTGTAATAAAGCTGAGCGTCGATAACTTCAATGTCAATGAGAATCGTTTTGCCCCCGAGTTCTACGGGGACATTTTGGAAGAGCCCTTCAGGAGATGATGGTCGTCCGTCATAAGCTCGTAGTGTGATGGCGGAGGGTATGAGTTACGGGGAACCAAGTTTCTGCCATATTGTTTTGGACATGATGCATGTTGATGCCCCTTCATCGATGATACACCGATGGACGATGATGTTCCGTATTTTTACTGGTACTTGAATAGCGACTGCGGCGGGAAGACGAGGTTCGCAGCTATCAAGGTCAAAAGTGATGAGTCGAGTATCGGCAGGGTCGACTGCCCCCAAGGCAGACAGTAGTGATTTCCACTAAGTAGGACAAGTCTGGAGGACTTCCAGAACTGACATGGCAGCCGGGGATTGTGCTAAGTCATCTACCAAGCTGTAGTTATGGGCGACCCTCGCCTGTGGGTTGTGGACATTCCTGCGTAAGGGGATGCGAGGGATGCGTAGTGGTGGTTCGGCGGGAGGGCGAGGGATTACCAACGGATGTCCCGTCGGTGCAAGGTTTGTCTCCGGAGAGATAGGAATAGACTCAGCGGGTTTCTGATACTGACGATTGCGTGTTTGCAGAAGAATTTCTTCCTCACTGGTGAAGAGAATTGTGCGCTCTGCTGGATTGTTGGGATTGCGGTATTGACCCACCTAAGGTGGGGGATGCTGCATGTCCTATTGGGTGTTTATCACACCTTGATGTGGGATAGGATTTTGCAGTACGGCGGGAGGGGGTTGTTGCGCGTATTGTTGTTGTGCCTGCTGAGGGGCAGGTTGCGCAGGAGAAGGGGGAAGGCTCCCCGAATCTTTCAACCATTTGAAATCAACGATCTGGGGGCAATGGTGAGTGTAATGACCGAATTCGCCATAGAGAGCACAAGGGTGGATGGTTTTAAAATTATTTCGCCCTTGGCGTTTTTTGTTATTGCCCCCTTGGGGGTTTTGGTTCCCTTGGTTCTGATTGCCCCCAGTGGGTTGATGCTGTGGGGGTTGATTCCCACCTTGACCAAGGTTGTTGTTATCCCTGTTCCGTCCTTTCTTTTTGGCATTGTTCGAAGGGTTGGCTGTATTCAATTGTTCAAAATTTTGATATTGTTGAGCAGCGGAGGGTTGAACAAAGTTTACCCCTGCATGAGGATGTGGGGGAGCCATGGGTTGTGGAGGACCAGGAAAGGGAAAGTAGGGATTCTGTGGTGGTACTGCTTCATAAGGTACATAGGAAGGCACGACGCTTTCACTAGTACTATATGCTGATGTGGAGGGAGGACCACTGGTGGTTGGCAGCGGTGGATGTATGGGAGGTGTCGGTGGTGGTCCACTAATGGGTGGAGGTATAACAACAGGATATGGCTGTTGATACAGGGGTGGGGGGTAATAAGAAGTACCCCCATACGCCGATGGGTGTTGAGGTGTTCCATACCTCGGTGGTGGTTGGGGTTGTGGACCATGGTGTGTGGTGGTCCCTATTAGTCCGTCTGCTGAGTGAGACATCCCAGGTTTGTCTTGACCAAATGACACAGGTTTTGGAAGATCAGGAAGTACCGTGTATAAGTACCCTGACTGTGCGTAGATGAGGTCATACTGTTGGGCTTTACTAATGGATTCTTCTTCGAATTGTGGGAAGGTGGAAGCGACATCTTTTCCAAGGAGAGCGACAAGTGATCTAAGAAACCAGTCGAGGCACTGTTGCTTGGTGGTTTCTGCTTTACACAAACTACGTCGCCTATGCCACTCATGGATGTGGTCAGCGATGTGGGTGGCTGAGGTCTGTTTGAAGTTAGACAGTAGTTATAGACCATTATCATGGTGGATGGGTAATTGGAAGAAAGTTAAGAACGCTTTGGCTAATGACTCAAAGGTTGTGTGGGACCCTGATTTTTCTTCGACATACCATTTGGCTGATGGGCCAATAAGTGTGCGTTGAAATAGTCGTAGTATGATAGAGTCATCCATGATGCTGTTAGAAGAACACCATAGATGAAAAGTCATGACATGATTGGCGGGGTCATCCCCTGCCTTTCCTTCAAACTTTGGTATGTCTGAAGGAAGTTTGGTTGGCATTGCAGGCCATGTGGCGTCGTGCAATATAGGATCATTGGTGAGCTTGGTGAGATCCGGTATGTTGAGAGAGGCCAAGTATGGCATCTGTAGTGGGGTGGCAGGATTAGTTCCAGCCATAGTGTGTTGTGAACCTGACCCTTGATGGGGACTAGGTGGGTTGGTGCTCCCTCCTTGAGAGGAAGTGGGTCCCCCGCTTCCGTGCAAAGGAGAGCGAGTGAATGTATGACCTTGGGAAGTGGACCCAAGTAAGGTAGAACCAAGAAAAGCTGATCCTAAGATAGTAGCACTCACAAGAGTGTGTGAAGGAGGTACCGATGAGAGGGTACGACCAGATACTCCCTCTAAAATAGGAGGAAGTTTGAGCAAGCGTCGTGAACGACGGGGGTTCTGTGGTTCCCCTATGATGTCAGACTATTTGTGTGAATGTGTGCAATAAGTGGTGAGAGAAATATAGAAACAAAAGTCTTTGCTGTGATTGTTTTACACAATATATATATCAAAGTCAAACTGTAATAAGATGTGCATCATACATAAATGAAAAAGAAGCATATATGTGGGTAAGAGGGTTTCGTCCGCGTGGGGGAATCAAAAGAAAGAAAATGCTCGTGTCCTAGAAGACGTAACGTCCTTCCTCTCAAATAGCACTGGACCTTCCAATAGTACTCAACAATGGGGTTTGAAGTCACCGAAATAGACACTAGTGAAGGATGAAATAACTGGTTATAATGAGGGGTAGAGGGGGCAATATCCCGAAAGAGCTGGTGATACTTCCCAATAGCCACAAAAAATCCAATCAAGGTGTGATTGCAGCCCACAATCACCACCTGGGTAGATGTCCTACAGTTGGTCACTAGGTACCTCGGTCCTAGTGCGACATTTAGATTTTTGGCCTAAGAAACGGGTCACGGGCTGGATCCCGTCCAAGAGGTGGGTGCCTCAAGAGGGGACGCACAAAACAACCGGACCTCGGCCTTCGACCCTTCACGGGTATCTCCCTACCTTATGGTGATTGGAACACTGGACTTGGAGGATTTGAAGTTCCCTATTTGTCAACTTCTATGTTTGAAAATGTGAGAACCAGATAACGGGGGGTTATTTGGATGCC
>ML792740.1:107505-137345 GCA_009831015.1 Picea engelmannii
TATATATATATATATATATATATATATATTAGCAATGGAATCAATCATTTACTGCATAAATACCGATAAAAATATCAAGTAATTGTTGTATAATGAATCACTGAACCAATAGATAACTTTCCAATACTTTAGCACAAGTTTCGATGGAGAATCAGGGCTGCAAAGAGATGTTTTTGGAGATTTTTCAGAGTAGCCAAATGGTTGTAGAAAATATTTTCTACTACAACAACTTTTACCCCAAGAAACTAGCCAACAACTTGCCCAACCATAACCAATATCAAGTAGATAAACAATAACAACTTGCCAACTATTTTCAGCGGTAAAAGAGTGAGAAATTAATCTTGAAAAAGAGATTTTGCAATAGCCCTAATGGATGTAGCATAAGTTTTTAACAACAACAAGATATCCTTGACCAATCAAAACGCCCTAGTGGCTCAAGCAAGCTTAAAGCATAAGGAAAAGTTTCCAACTTAGACAATTACAATATCTCGTACTTCTACGTATCCCAATGCAATGGTTTTATTTCTCCAATGCAAGATATTAGTGCATTTAACTATTGGTTTATGGGGTATTTAAAAATGAAAGAGCTAGTTGTGCTACGTCCTTGGGGGTGTGAGCCCTTTTACTCCCCAAGTTAAGTGAAACTAGCTAAGGAAAACCCTAGGAGGGTGTAAACCCTTTTACTCCTAGTATTCCTTTGTGAAACAAATTATTCCAAGACAATTTTGATGAGATCAGTGAGGTTGTATGCCCTTATACTCCCCAAAAGCTAATCCAATTAACCTTGTGACCAAGAAAAGAAGCAATAACATGAAAGATTCCTTACCTAATCCAAGAATTAACAAGATAAACTCCTTTTAACCAAGAAAATTCACCATCAAAGCAAGAAATAGCCTCCAAGAAATATAGCGCCTTACTTGTTCGTCCAATAGACAAAGAAAAACGTAGAAATAGATAGTAGCAAGAGAGATATGTAAAAATTCCCAAGTAGGGCACACATTTCAGCCAAGAATCCTCTCAAAGATGGGAGAGTTATAATAAAATGACGAGTTTAATCTCTATTTGTACAAATCCTCCTAAAAGTGTTTTTCCACTTAAATTTAGGGTAAACCACAAACTAAGGGGTCAACAAACCTTACTTTTCCCCTTTACATGATCAAATTCAAATTTAACTTTAAAAAATGCACATAAGAAACACTAAGGTGACGCCAACCCTCTAGAGGGTGACGTTTTGACACTTTTTGAAGGTCGTTGGATTTGAGGATGGAAGTTGTTGGTTCTTCCAGGGCCTCCCTTTGATGCGCTAGGGTTTCCTCCTTCAATCCATGCCTTCCATCAAAATTTTCCAAGTGACCATCATCAATAACTCCACCACCAAACCCTAGCCCTAGGGTGACGTCAAGCTCCTAAAGTGTGACGTTTTGGCCTCAAGAGAAATACATTGGGATGGAAATGGGCTAGGATAGATCCTCCAAGGTGTCTCTTAGGCCTCCAAAGACTACCATCATTGTCCAATGTGTGGGCCATGGTATCCAACCTGTGGTCTTCAAGTCCTAAGGAAGCCCAAACTAGGCTTGTTCTTCCAAATTTTCCCACCAATATAGGTCCTGCAAAGACAATGAATACACCCTCCCATGATCTCAAGTCAAATGCATCATGATAAGTAAATCAAATCAATAAAATATACACCCAAGCATGTGCATCAAAAACTACCTCATCAAACTAAACAAGTGCTCAAAGACCCCATGCAACTTGCTAAGTGTGGGTATGGGAGGGTTGACAAAGCGACCTATTGGGTGAATCGTACCTCAATTTTATGAGTGTTTCCCAAGTGGACCCATGTCTAGGTCATGTGGACAAAGTGACATGGATGGGGGTAATACTTTTGGGCATGGGGTTCATGAAATACAAGGAATCGTAGTGTCTTATTTATGGGTGCCTTTTTAGAAGGTGTGTTGCACCTTCGTTTTCAATGCAACCTTTTTCCAAGCCCATTTATTTCCTTTTGTTCTTTTAGATGTTTCCAAGTTGAAGAAAAGGTGGGGCTTCTACCTAAGCATGCAAAACAATGCCCACCTTGAATCTACCTTGGTCACATTGTGCTTCCCCAAGTTGAAGACAATGTGTGGGGCTTCTACCTAAGCATGAAAAACATTGTTCACACATGATCCACCTTGGTTGGCATTTCATATTAATTATTTTTCGCGGGTCCCATCAGTTTCTTATGAGAGACATTTCATTGTCGTCGGGATCCATGGGCGAGCATCTATAAGGTTCATTATTGGATTTTATCTTTTTCTAGCTACAAGCCTTTGGGCCTTCAACCCCTTCTTCCCATGAAATGACAATCCCTTCTTGGGTCAGTACACCGAAAATCCCAAAAGATAAAGAGATGAGGGGATGAAGTGTGGAAAATGAAAAGTATGGTAGGGAATGGCACGATGAACTATCAAGGGGACCTCCCAGTAGTAAACCTATCCCTAAGGGTGACCACTTACTAGGGCGCAATGTCAACCACCAAGGTGAAACATGGGAAAGAGCATAATTTCCAAGCATACATTACATAATCAAAGACAGTTTTAAATGAAACAAACTCAAATGCCTCAAATATTGAAATGACACTCACCATAATACCTGGATCGTACCTCATGGAGCAAGACCCAATGTCTTCCGGAAGCAATTTGATGTGGTGGATACCCTCGTTATGAACCTGAGATATGTGGTGGTGAAGCGAGCCTCTATCTGTGCAAGTGGACATTATTGGTCAAGCTGTCTCTCGGTACTCCATGTCTGCAACTTGAGGGCCTCGAGACATTATCTCCTTAGTTATCCCTAGGAATTGGGGATAACATTTGGCTCCTACTTGGGGACATGTACTTTTCGTAGAGTGCATGAGAACCACAACATCTCCTGGTGGACCCTACGCACAATGAAACAACAAACTAGTTAAGTGTAGGATGGCTCACTCATCCTTTGTCCATATAATAAAAAACAAAAAATGACAACTAATCTAGTTTTTTTTTTTTTTTTTTCATTTTTTCATATATATATATGATGAAAAGAGAAACATGTAAATCAATAATGCAAGTAGAGTAAAATGAAATGCAACTAAACTACCATGAGAAATCAATATGAAAATGCAGGAAATCAAAATGACCTACCTACTTACCTGGGGCCTTGTGGCCTTGAAGATCAGGTGATAAGTGATGTCAGGTGAAGTAATAAAACCAGTGCAACCATCTATTCATCATTTCATCAAGGTATCTCCCCCTGTGCTTAATCATGCAATACACCAAGGATAAGTTGAGCACATGATAATCATGAGAATAAATAGACATATAATCAATCATGAAATGAAAATCATGGAGATGGGTGGGAGGGAGGAAATCTTGTTGAAAAGAGCAACCACAATTCTGATCATCTCGTAAATCCTTCCTAAAAGGACAACCACAAGCTTGATCAATCCATCTTTGAAGAGGGTTATCATATGTAGACGATGGGTCATATTCATTCCTATTAACATGATGGCCACTTCTTGAAGACTAAGAAGACATGAGAGATCCCAATAAGACCCCATGATCTCCCTAAGAAGAAGAAATGAGGTAAGGGACATGCTCCTGTCTAAAAAACCGTTGCCTCTTTATATGCAAATCCTCATAAAAATCCCCAAAATGAAAATACTTTCTCTTTGTAGGGTGAGCCTTTGATTCCTATGGGATGGCCACGTCCTAGTGTTCACCTAAAATTGCGGATGAAGGTGGCTGGAAGTACTCATAGAAAATGTCTGCATCCCAAAAAGGATCTACGTCACAACTCCCAAGGGATGACTGAAAATCACCTTGAAAATACTACGACATGTCATCCTTGAATAGATGGAAGAAATCTGTAACCATATCATCATCAAGCTGCCAAACATTTGAATCATATATGCATGAAGACTAATCTTCTGAAGATGAAAAATCAACCCATTTTGCTTGAGAGCTACCCTCAATGTTGTAAATTGGGCCTCTATAAAAAATGAGACGACCAAAATCCTATGTGCATCTCCTAGTTTGTATGAAAGTGTCTATATGCTCATTAACCATATCCAAGGTTTCTTTCATAATACCATCAACGTGACTAAAAATGGAAATCTCTTTGCCTTTGTGTGTAGGAAGAAGAGAGGCTAGGGTGGCTTCAACTGGATCTTCAAATTCTTCATCATCGAGACTAATTACTTCTTCAACTTCATGTGCGGGGGGAAAGAAAGGATGAAAGACTTCATCATTTTCAAGTGAGATAATGGACATCGATGTATCATCTGGGTCTTCATCATCAAGATATTCTTATGCAGTAGGTTGATGATACTCTTCGTCAATTTTCCACTCTTCATCTATTGTCTCTTCATTCACCGGAAAACCTTCTCTACAAAGAGTGTGTTTGAGCTCTTGGAAAGTATCTTGCAAATTCTGAGTAGCATGGTGACAATGCCTAAGAAATTATTCAATGAGCTTTGTAGAAGATGGGATACTTTCTAGATTACATGAGTGTGCAAGCCAACTCCTTTGACTTGATTCCAGTGAAGATGCAATTTTTTTTATCAACACATCTTCATGTAGCACATTTAAACTTGAAGCATACTTGATATAATTCACAACATGGGTGACTGCTAGAGCTGGATCACCATTAAGTTTAGGGAAACATTCCCTCCACTCCGTAGAGCAATGATTTGGATATCCAGGGATATTCTGAACATCAATATAAGGGTACACCTTATGGAATTCCTATGGTAAGTCCCCTGAGGCCATGGTTCCATTACTTAGGATAATACCTCAATGGATTCGCTAGATGAACTTTATAAAAATATCATCAAGGGTGGAAGGGGAACATCCTTCAATTAGAGTTGCCAGGTAATCTAGGGTAAAGGATTTGGGATGGAAGCTTGCCAAAGTGTTGTTAGGGCAAAAAAGAGGATTCAAAATCCTCCCCGACAACAATGCCAAAATGTTATCGTGTAAACTATAGGTTGGGAAAATCCTGAAATAATCCATTGGATGGTGATAATATCGAGAGATATTACCTACTGTCACCTCAAATAAACCTTCCTTCGCTTGTATGAAGGAAGACTCCAACACAAGGGGGAGTCCCAAGTGACCCTAGGGGGAAATGAAACAGAAAGTGAGAGTATGGAAGTGGATCCCCTATAGGTCAAGATACTAAATGACAAAAGGCTTGATAACGTGTCTAGAAAATGGAGGATGGTTTCCAAAGCCTTGGGTACATGCACCAGAGTGTTACACCTACCCGAGAAAAGACAAATAACCAAGATACAAGATTAAATGTCAGAGGGACAAGAAAGTGAAGGTTACTCTCCTAAATTACAATAGTAAACAAATATATATATCAGCAATGGAATCAATCTTTACTGCATAAATACCTATAAAAAATATCAATTAATTATTGGATATTGAAGCATTGAACCAATAGATAACTTTCCAATACTTTAGCACAAGTTTTGATGGAGAATCAGGGCTACAAAGAGATGTTTTCAGAGCAGCCAAATGTCTGTAGAAAAGAATTTATACAGAAAAAAATTACACCCCCAAATAAGTAGCACAACTAGCTCTTTCATTTTGAAGTCTCCATAACCCAATAGTTAAAGGCACTAATATCTTGCATCAGAGAAATGCAATCATTGCATTGGGATACATAGAATTATGAGATATTGAAATTGTTTAAGTTGGAATATTTTCTGCATGCTAAAATATTTTCAAGGCCACTATGGTGTCTTGTTTCTCCAAGGATTTATTGCTGCTCTAATAGCTTAAATCTACAACCATTAGGGCTGCAGCAAATCACTTCATACTTTGTAAATTTGCTCATGTTCTAACCGTCAAATTTCGCTAGAAAGCTGCCAAGTTAATCTACTAGTTATTGTGCTTCTTTTGGGTGGTTTACTTGCAAGTTTTGGTGGTTGAAATTTTCTGTAGTAACACTTTTTTTCTATAGCCATAAGGCTGTAGAAATATCTCTTCAATACTTACATTAAATAACCTTTAAATGTTGCTAAAGTCCTGTGCTATCATACTCGAGTTTTACTAGTAATTAGTAGTTGGTCTCTTGCATATTTACTTGGACTTTTAGTGACTTGTTTAGCATCTATTCCATTTATTAATTGCTGATTTATATCATATATATACTACTTCTAATTAGGACAACAAGCTTTGCTTTCTTGTCCATTGGATTGTTGGGCTTGTTTGTTGTCTCGGGCATGTATACTCATCTTCTACATGTATTTGAGCTCTTGACAACCATTAATCACTTCCAAGACTCCTTTCCAATCCATATTCTTCTTAGTAACTTGACCTATAGGGGAATAACTTCCATAAGCTCAATTTCCATCTCATTTCCCCCTAGGGTCACCTGGGATTCCCCCCTTGTGTTGGATTTTTCCTTCACTAAAGTGAGGGGAGGCTTTATCTGAGGTGATAGTGGGTAAAATCTCCCACCGTTATCACCATCTAGTGGGTTGGTTCATGATATTACCAACCTAGAGTTTGTATGATAACAAGACTCTTTTGGAATATTTTTTATTTCGAGGGGAAAAACACTTCTAATATGGGACATCCCCCATTTTGTTGGTTGGTTTATTTCATGTTCCTTGCCTAGATATGCCTAACCAAAGAAGTTTAATTAGAGTGAGCTCTTGTACCAACCACCTCTTGCTAATCCAACCATAGTTGGATTTCTTGACCAGTGTTAACTGGACTAAGGATTTTTTTTCAACTTCCAAAGATAGTCGCAATGAAGATCCCATTCCTAAGGATTTTTTTTCAACTTCCAAAGACAATCACAATGAAAATCCCATTCCTAATTTTGCATATGAGGTTGCATTTATCATTGTAGATGTGGTGTCTAGGAAGATATCTATGAATATTTCTTAATCTTGGAAACAAATTAAAGTTATTTACATATATAGAGACATGGTTTCCATCACATCCTCTTAAAAAATACCAAAATAGTATAGATAATCATATTAGTTTCATCGATTTCAATGATATGAGACTTTGAAAATGACATTTGGCTTTAAGAAAGGTTAATTTATTTATGTTATTTCTCATATTTTGATGATAAAATATTGAGGAAAGTTTGAAATGGTTAGATAATATTTCACTATCACAACAATCAGTGGGATTTTAATATATATGTTTGGTTGTTTTGATATCACAAATAGAAAGAATGGTTCGAATAGAACCAAAATGCCAACCCCGAATCTTGTAGTAAAAATAGAAAAAAAAAACACTAAAGAAGTGTGCTAAGGTTGAACTAAAAATAAGCTAGAGAGAGAAATATGCCCAAGCATGAGCGTGCTACATATGAGATGCACAAATGCACATAGAAATAAAAACATGCCAACCATAACAGAACACCAAAGATGTAATCATGTAGGCTTACACAATTGTAGTAGACAACATTATCTCAATGGTAAAAAAAAATGATTTACAAATGATGTTTGAGTTGCGTATTTATACACAACTCAAGTAGGATTTCCTCCCAAAGGGGGAACGGGGTTATGGGCCCAAATAAGTAGGGCACACTCCTTGAGAGGGTTATTGAATCTACATATCAAAGTTGTCTAGGTTAGCGTTAACCATAACCTAGTATTACAATAAACCATGACCTTATTCATGATGCCTAAACAAATGCATTAATGACACAATATGAGATGGATGTGGTCACATGTGAAGATTACACCATTCTCAACACCACCCCTTAAGTTGAAGGAGAGGCCATGAAGAGAAATAATTCATATATATGTGACTTGGTTTATAGATACCCAATTCAATACGGGGTTAGCTAAGGCTGAAATACAAATGAGAGTGCATTTATGGATACCCAACTCTAATACCACGGTGAGTGGGTTTATGGATACTCAACTCAAACAGGTTTTTCATAGCCAAGATACAACTATGAGAGGGTTTAAGGTTACCCCTATTCAAAATATCTCCTTGATCCTAAATTGGAGGCCTTGGAGAGAAGACATTACATTACAATTTCCTTCTTTAATGTTGAACACAGACCACATAGTGACGATATAGACCCCTTGAATGCATAAATCCAACACCAACATGGTTTCAGAACTTGGTGATGATATCCTTTTGTAGAGGTATAGAATAAGGATCCTCTAAAGCATGTTACTTAGTTTAAGGTACAAAGGGTAGCACAAATTGTATCTAATCATGAGGTGTCAAGTGTAGTACATCTAAAAAGGATAACCATCAATTATTTGTAATAAATAGCAGGACAAATTTCCTGGGCCTAACCAAATGATGCATTAATGACACAATATGAGATGGTCCTAGTGACATGTGAATATTACACCATTCTTAATAGGTTGGTTTGGTCAAGGTTAATTTTTGGTAAGTAATAACACTTCTAGTTTGGCCTATATTGGTAATAAATATATAAAATCATGGTTGTGGTTAGTATTATTATTTTAACCCATGGATATTAATTCACATCCATGAAACAATAGTGAGTGCCTCTTCACAACATGGTCTCGATATTTTACATGATGGTGAGTTGCAGGGTCCCTCTTACCCCCTGAAAATGATGGGTCATTTTGCATTTTCATCGGCTTTCCTCTCTCACCAAGCATAACAAAAGACCCTTGGAGTTTAGTTCCAATTACAAGTTATGTGAGACACTCGAAGGTTATGCACTTATTTCTATATTTCCCTAACACCACTAATCATCCAAGGCAAGGACAAAGGTGTGGAGGAGAATCAAGGGCTTGAAGGGGGATTTTTCATAGGAAAATTTCACTAAGATGTTCCATTTGGGCCCACTTGACACATGTATTGAGGTAGGGTTACATGGATTACATTACCTTTTGTTGCATTATTGATGGGGAGCCTTCTTCCTAGGTTAAAGCCAGGGCCCAAGATCACATTGATGGATGCTATGAGTAGGAAGGAGCGATAGAACATGAATTCCATATCATATTAGGATTCCAAAGCATGAAATTGAGTTAGAAAAGGGGTTAAACAAGCATAAAAAGAGAAATTCCCTACTTGGAGGGTGCCATGTGGCACTAATTTGCACTTGGGATTGGTTAAAGGCCCACTCGAGATTGAACACTCTCTTCAAGGAGATGGCCAGGGCATGTTGAAGATAAGAAGGAACCCTAATGGATGAGCTTTCACACATTTTGAGGCATATTTCATCTTCTGAGGTATTTGTGGAGGAGGATACATACTTCAAGTCCTTTTCTACATATTTGGAGGCAATATATTTTCTTATGAATATGGAAAGTGGCATTGTGTATCCATTCTATGCACACAAAGGAAAAATAAATAAAACATTCCACATTCGAGGAGGCCTAGAGCATGAAATGTTGTAAGGAAAGAGGACAAAGGAGAAATTCCCTTGCTTAGGATGATTTCACGTGGAAAAAAATCATTTGTGTGGTTAAAGTGATCTAGGAGGACATTAGTGTCCGCCCACCTATTCCACTGGCTCAAATTACAGTTTCCATCTAGGTAGTTTTTCTATAGTTTTTCGGGTCCCAAACTTTTGGGGTCGTTTTGATGCCCTAAATGACATTATTTTGACGTGGAAAGACCCAATAGTTCTCTATTGGGATGTATTGGGAAATAAAAAATGTGTACTCCTTGGATAGACCTTTCTGATGAGTTATCAAGCGCCCCAAACAAAGATCACATGCAAAAGTTACGCCCTAGGGAAGTTGACATATCAACTACCCCCATCGAGGCCAAAAATCTTTTGGTGTTTCATCTTCCAGGGTTAGGGTTTTGGATGTTTAGGGTGTTCTCATTCATGATTTATGTTAAGAAAGAAATTTGGAGCCTCATTGTATTCAATTTCTTGCGAAGGAGCGTAGTCAACACATATCTCTTCAGAGATAAGCTACCACCATTCTAGCTAGCTTGTGCGCTTTTCATTTTATAGTCTTTTGTATTCCAGACAGTCATAATAGAATCTGAGTTTGAATGTATTACTGTGTTCCTTGCAATATATCTGTGTATTTCCTTATTGTATCTCTGTTATATTCCTTCCTTCATGTCATTGTCAAAATAATCTGGATCAGTGGTATCAGAGCAATCTTCCCCTTGTCGTTCTGAGTGCATGTCTCCGACGAGGTCAAGGTATAGAGAGTTGGGTCTCGAGCTTGTTTCTCTTGAGGAAAACCACTCTCTCCCTCCCAAACAACCTCCCATGGAAAAAAAAAAGAGGGACGACTGAGCATGAGATCCTATCAAAATGTTTCTTAAGGAATCCCTCACGCGACAAAGGAACGAGATGATGGATAATTTCGCCTATATCCTTCGACGACTGACAACAACAACAACAACAAAGACACCTTCAACCAATGGTCACTTCGGAGGCATGATGCCATTTAAGGTATAATTTAACTTTGATATTCCTTTATTTGAAGGTCAAAGACGTCGATTCTTTGGAAAAATGGTTAAGTATGCTAGAGGGTTATTTCTCGGTCCAAAATTTTTCCAACAGTGAGGAAATCACCTTCACACTCTTTAAGGCCCTTCCCCATGTTAGATATTGGTGGAAGACTTACTGTGAGAAACATGTCGAAGATGAGTATGCAATTTTTGGGTCAAGATCCACTTGGGGGGTTTTTGTTGATTCCCTCAAGGAGCAATACTACCCTATTGGAAACTATGATGACTAATACATGAGATGGACAACTCTGCGTTAGGAGAGAGACCAGACGGTGCCAGAGTACACCAAAAAATTCCATACCTTGCGCATAAATATTGGTATTAAAGACTCTAAGTGACACTTGGTTTTGAAGTACCGCAGTGGCCTACACAGGTACATCCAAACATATATGGAGTTCTTGTACATCTCCTCACTGGGGGCCGCTTATCGATGTGATGAAAAAATCAAGTAGGAGTTCAAGCAAAAGAATAAGCAAGATTTTGGTTCTGCAAACCCATCACAACAGAAGCCTGGTAAGGGTGGACCTATCTCCTAGGGAAAAGGATAGAGAAAGAATGGCCAATACAAAAACAACCAGTCCAAGCCACCAGGAAAGAAGGGTAATGGGAAGTCAAAGAAGGACACTGGAAAGTGGTGTGAGTTCCACAAAATCCCTTGGCACAATAACGATGAATGTCGCTCCAAATAGTCATTTTTTTTCGAGACAAAAGCCTTAAGGATGGATGTTGATTCAAACTATGATTCATAACAAGAAAAGGGAAAACAAATCATTGAGAAAAAACCCAATGTCACCATCACTATCGCAAATGTCTAGCTAGAGGAACTAGAGGAGCCTGAAGAAGGGGAGTACCTCTTCCACTCATAGATGTGGGTGAAGGGGATCCCACTCCATTTCATTGTTGACAACGGTAGCAAGAAGAACCTAATCTCATCAGAGGTTGTCAAGAGATTGAACTTGAAAACAACACCACATTTTCAACCATACACCATCAATTGGATCAGCTAAGGATGAGACATCCGCTTCAACCAACAATATCACTTGCACTACGACATCAAACTCTTCAAAGATGAGGTATTATGTGATGTTTCCCCCTTTGAAGTTTGTGATGTTTTTTTAGTGTTGTAACATAAAACTAAAATTTCATAAAAAATTAAAATTTCTTTAGGATCTTGGGTCCTAGATTAATAAACATTCTAGTTTGAATAATTTTTGACTTAGTTTTTGTTTTATGTGATGAAATATCATTAGGGACATTTTAATTTTATTAAAATAATTTAATTTTTCCTAAAATAAATCGAAGGTTTAAACAAAACCTTCATAAATTCTTTTATTTTGTTTTATAAGATTTATTTTGTATATAATTATAATAAAACATGCTTCTTTGTCGCAGAACTAATTGCACAAAATATCGACGGTCCAACACAGATTCCCCCCCGTATGCTTGACATTTAACCAAAGGGGGTAGGGCTGAAAAACTTTACCTAAAGGTTAAATTTTGTGGCGTGGTGTCCATCCATAAATTTCGGTCCTCGGGGTATGTGGTTAACTTAACCACATCCACCCCCCCTGAAATTAATATCAGGTATATACGTGTCCAATCATGACGTTAGCTGGCGGAAAGGTAAAAATTATTTTATTTATTTTTAAATTCAATCTTTCTCCAATTAAACAATGGCACATATCTCTTTTCAAATAAAAAGGGGGGTAAAGATTGATTTTTCATTCACTTCGAATTTTCAAAGGATTTGAGCATCTGGTTCGCTGTTCCTTCAAACACTTTCCATTGTTATCCTAGCCTGATACCAAACCCAATCCACGTCCTCCACAGGTAAATATGTATCTTCTCATTTCTTTAATCATTGTTTAAAATGCAGTCTTCTCAAATATCAATGACTAGTAAAAGCACAAACATTGTAGAAGAAGACTTAGTCGACAAGGATAAATATATCTTCGACCCCGTCCTCTCTTTCGACTCTTCTTAGATATATCAACAGATAAAAGAAGTTTTTTCTAATATGGTTGACCATTACTATGCGTGGGGATATGACCTCGCTAAATTTATGATACCCCAGGTCTATCAGTTCCCAGAATTCGTCATTTGGTGTGCCAAAAATTATATCCCCTCAAAACGAACTGTAATTTCTGCTTGTAGGTTTGTACTTATTGAGATAACCCCTCAATCAATTTCTGAAATGTTGAGACGACCATTGAATCCAAACAATGAGATTTTAAATGAGATTATAACGACCAAGTGTTTTAATGAGATTAAACTTGAGGAGAGGGTTACCTTTCTACAGTCATATCTGTGCAAAAAACTCAATGCCCCTGATGATAATATTGTCATCCAGTCTAAATTATTCCCTGAGAACTCTCGAAGGATTATTTCCATAATTTCTATGATTTTGGGGAAAAATGACGATTTAACTATGGATGAGTTTGGGTCGAGTACCATGGATTCCATATGTCCAATTACAACCAATCCCATTACTAAACTTAATTCCCCCAATTCCTAACCAACCAAATCCACTATCATCTCTCTGAAATCGAATCCCTTCAAAGCTTCAGATATCAGTCATATTTGGTTGACCTCTCCCTGTTTTCATAATATTTCCATTTATGCATCTAGGGTTGAAAATTGAATATGATCTTGGTAACCCTGATTCATTCATTAACTGGACTCCTGTCATTAAGAAAAAACCTCTAAATGTTGGATTTCCTCTCTATATTAACCAGTTCATGGCCAAAGCTTACCAAATAATATTCAACAAAAATCCCCCTAGAGTTTTTCTCGAGTGTAAAAAACTCTTACAGTTGAGTCCAGACAAAAGAGTAGGAGATTGGTACATTTTTTAGCATTACATTGAAATAAGGGTTTATGGTTTCCAACTCCATCCTTTCTTGTTACCTGTTTTCTTAACTCCTAGGAATTTTGCTCTTGAATATATCAGGAAAAGGTTAAACACATATGAGGTTCATTTTGTGCCTAAGAAACATAAGGTGACTTTTAAATTGAAAAATGAGGTAGGTCCTTTTATTGTTAAGAACATGGAAGCACTGTAGATTACAACCAAGTTTTTTTCAGCTATGGGTTTTCAACAAGGAGAACCATGGAATTATGACCCTCATGGTGTAATTTATTCAAAGAATACCTCACATTGGAATGATCCTTATCAACACCAACAAAAAGCTAAATTGGAGTTGTTGGAAAACCAAGACAATTGGAAGGATGTGCAGAACCTTCTACAAATTTATGGTAAGACATTAGACCAACATGTGAAGTCTCCATTCATGCAAACTCCTCAACAATTCGAAAAGACTTATAAAAGGAGGAGTCCAGAGTCAACTTCAAAAGAATCAGAGAGAAAATAAGGTGGATCAATTAAAAGGCAAAAGCTAGATACATTGGATGAATAAGAAGATTAGGATGTACAAAAATAAATAACACTAGTAGACAGAGGTCCTGTCATGGCAGTAGAAATAAGAACTTCAACAAAGTCTAAAAATCAAGGAGAGAAAAGTGAAGTTGAATCATTGATTACAAATCAACCCATTGATTATGTAAATCAATTTATGGAAATGAGGCAGACAGGTGCAAATATTAAGAAGAATATTACTCATATTTTTGAACATGATGCCTCTCAAGCCATAACGATATCAACTTTGGATAATGAAAAAGGAAAAAAAAAACATAACTATTATATAACAAAAAGAGCAAAACCAAGTGACACTTGGAAGCTTTTTCTCCATTTTATAGCTCGATGAGTCCTCAAAGCAGTTCGATATAGTAAGCCCATCTTCCAGTTGTTTCCTATTTTTGGGGATCAAACATATTTTTGTAATCTAAATACTCAGAAATAGGATTACATAACCAATTTTTGGTTCTGACCTAAATGTATAAATCCCAATGAAATATTCGATGTAATGGTTCTGGTTTTGAGGCCAGAAGGACTATCTTTTGAATAAAATTTATCAATTTTTTGAAGATTCAAACTTCGATGTTTCAGTCTGTGTAATCCTCTTTCTATGTTATTTCCATATCCTTAAATTTCCTCTTAAATGTGTTGCCATGGATGTGATGATTTAGTATAACTACTACCATCATTTACTACAAAGGTATCTTTAAAGGTCACATATTTATTCAATGCCCTGTAATTATTAAATAATACTTGTGCTTGAATGTTATTATTCATTTTTGAACATAAATGAAATATTCTTTTCTATTCAAGTTTTAGTCTGGTTTAGATACAAATTTAATGATCATTTCTTCTATTTGAAAGTTAAATAGTATTTATCATAAGATGCATTATTTCACTATTCAGTTTTGTTTCTGCTTATTTCCTCTGCCATCATCTTAACAAATTTAAAGGTGACCAAAACAAAGAAACTTTGCCTTCTAATATTTATCTATCA
Organism: Picea engelmannii; assembly: GCA_009831015.1. Taxonomy (NCBI): domain Eukaryota; kingdom Viridiplantae; phylum Streptophyta; class Pinopsida; order Pinales; family Pinaceae; genus Picea; species Picea engelmannii. Next base: position 122,381 of record ML792740.1, read on the forward strand.
TATATTCTAAGATTGGTAAAACATGCCCAAACAAAGTAACAAAACAATATGTTCTAAGACAAATTAACCAAAAATAAATCAATTAATTCAATGGGTGCCTTGGCATAGTTTCCTAGCTAGAAACATTTAAAGGGTTACAACATTCTTTTGGCATCGTTGCCAGGGACTTGAATTAAAGAAACTTATTTTTCCATGGGAAAGACGACATTAAAACCTACTCTTCGTTGGTGAACAAAGAGATATGAAGGCTACAATCATCACATGGTGACTCATTTCCAATCCTGGCATCAAGAAAGAGAAACACTCAGACTCACTTAGATCCTAAGAAAACTACACCAGTAGAAAACCACGAAAGATTACTGTCAAATAAAAATCCTAAAAGTACTCCAGTTGCCCCTACTACTGTAACCTTCTCTAAACCTTCATATTCAATCCTTCCTAAATCAAAAGGAAAATCTCTTGTTGATTCAAAGGATTCCATAATAAAAAAAACATGTAAACCCTTCTATTCCTTTAAAACCATCCCAACTTCCTTCTCCCGAAGGATCTCTTCCAAATTCCCCAAAACCATCTTTGACAATTTTTACAACAGACTCCATTAAATTTTCCCTCAAATTTATATCAAACTTTCTCTTAAAGACTTCACTGTAGTCTCTCAAATTCATTCCTCCAAAATTTCTCCCCATATTTCCCCAAAAGACTCGCTAGAGACTTGAAAAAAATCCCCAAAGGAATCTCTAGAAGATCTTCCAGTTTGGTCTACAACCCCAAAGTTTTCCTCTTTAGATCCAAAAAGGGAAGTTTTAGAGATCTCACAAATTTCCTCTTCAGAAATCCCTCTTGAAGAAGAAGAAGAAGAAAATCTTATACAGACTTATATCAATCTCCTTGCTCCTGAGAATTCTCAGATTATACTCCAACACCTAATTATGGTAGGGAAAATACCACAACAAAAAAATCCACCTCCCCCTCCCCCTCCACCAAGAGTTTTCAAGAAATCTGCTGCTAGATATGCTCCTTTACACCTTCCTCGTAATCTCCATGAATTTCCAGATAATTATTTGAATTTATTGCCTAGATTTAATGGGGAAGGTGAGACTATAACTCTGGAACATTTGGCAACATTTGATTGTTTCATTGACAATCAAGGCATGGAATGTGAAGATGTATATATGAGAATTTTTGTTCAAACATTTGAGGGTGAGGTGAGAACATGGTTTGAGGTTTTTCCCATTAATTTCATTAATTCTTGGGATGATCTAGAAACTGCTTTTCTTAGGCAGTGGGGTGAAAAGAAAGATCCCTTATATTTCTTGACTGAGTTTGAGAATCTTAAAAATAAGAAAAATGATTTTGTCTCAGATTTCATGAAGAGGTTTAATAAAATTTATAATAAAATTCCTACAGATGTCAAACCATCAAAACTAGCAGCAAAGGTTACCTTTGTAGGCTCTTTTGACCCAGACTTTGCCTTATTGCTTAGAGAAATGATATCCACTACCTTAACTAGCATGCAGGCTGATGCAATAGAAATTAAATCCAACATGATTGCGTCAGGAAAATCTAGAGCTAAAAATGAATTGGGAGAGAGAGAAAGAGAAAGAGAAAGAGAAAGAGAAGGAAGAAAACAAAAAGAACAAGTTGGTACCTCTGGTACTAATAAACGTCAAGAATATAAAATTGAAGAGTTGACAAGAATTATCAAAGATTTATAAAATAAATTGGCTAGCATGGAAACAAAGAGAAGGGGGCTTGATAATAGAAATCAAAATCAATTTAGAAGGCCTTTTAATCCTCCCCAAGTTTTGCAGAGAGAAAGGAGAAATGAAGATCAACATATTCAAGCTCCTATAAAAAATGAAAATTTGATTGATAGATTTGAAGAAGATCAAATTGATGATATAGATGAGGATATTAATATGATGGAAAGCGATCTTTCTGAAGTATATGTGACTCAGGATGACTATGAAAAATATGCAAGCTTCAACTCTTGTTTCAATGAAGATGATAATAATAATAATCACCTTGATTCATCATCACCTCAATATAGAGCCTTCTCTAATGCATTACAAGATGAATTACATAGAAAATACGACCTTAGACCAAGAACCAATGTAAATACAAAAGCAAATAATCAAGGTAAACCATAAAAAACACGAAACAAAGACAAAGGGAAAGAAATCACAGCTCCTAAACAAAATTATGATCCACAGATTGTAAAGAAAACATATATAGAACCAAAATAAACTGAAAAAATAACTATTTCTTTCAATTTGGAACACAAACTTAATACGATCAAAATTCCTATCCCTTTGTTAGAAATTGCAAAAAATCCAGTTTACAAAAAACAAATGATGAAAATGATTGTCTATTATGTTGCAACAACCTAACCAAATACATTAAGCTTGCAAGATGAAAGGCCTACTGTCATGTTCGTTCCTCACATTGAGGAAATGGGAGAATCAATAACCCCATTTTATATATTTTTAACAATCCATGAACACCTTTTACACAATTGCATGCTAGATTCAAGAGCTTCTCACAATTTAATGCCAAGAATAGTAATGGAGAAGTTAGGATTACAAATCACAAGAAAATATCATATCTTGTATTCCTTTGATGAAAGAAAGGTTAAATGTTTAGGAGTGATTAAATATCTGGTTGTTAACTTGGCCCAAATACCTGTAAAAAGTGTTTTGATGGATATAGTTGTGGCAGATGTGCCTGCCAACAATGGGATGTGTTTATCTAGATCTTGGGCAAGTAAACTAGGTGGCTATATCAAATGGACATGAATTATTCCACCATACCAGTATTTGTTGGAGAGACCGTGAGACTTTATAGGGAAACCAAACTTGCTTACACTTTTAGTGATCCTAAACACCCTAATAATTATCCTGTCCACTCAAAAGATCAAGATTTGGGTTGTTTCACTTTATTTGTAAACGATGAACTAGAAAATTGTACAAAAATTGTAAATATTTATTTGAATGAAAATAAGTTTGAAGAGGGAATGTGGAAAATGTACTTTGATGGAGCCTCCTCTTGGGAAGGTAATTGAGCATGTATTCTACTAATTTAACCTTCTAGCAAATTTTTTCCTTTTTCTTTTAGATTATAGTTTGAAACTGATTTGACTAACAATGTTTGTGAATATGAATCTTTAGTGCTAGGTTTAGAAGTGTTGAAATATTGGCCAATACTGAGAAGGGAGGTGAATCAATATTGTTTCTTTTTGAATATTTTGAATAATGATTAATTATTAAACTTATTAATCACAACAATTGATCAACAAGAATGTACTAAAAATAGAAATAAAATATAACAATAACAAAAGTACAAATTACAATGTGTAGGAGACACCAATATCTCTTGTTTTGAGCACCAACTCAAGGAGACACCAATCCCCTATTTCAGAGCACCAACTCTAGGAAGCACAAAGTCCCTTGTTTCAGAGCACCAAATCTAGGAAGCACCTACTCCCTTGTGAAACATGCTTTAACATGCAGAGGACTGCAATCCTCCCGAGATCCTCCCTACCACCCTCACTGCATAAAAATGTTTACAGTTTCTTTCTTGGACTCTGCTCCTGCTGTATATCTTTTGATGTAGACTGCAGATACAGTTTCTTTCTGCCATGATTTCTGGTTTATATAGTATTTCAATAGGTATAAGATTGAACCATTTTGTCTTTTGACGATGAACCATTACACCTCTTCATTTAATTTTAACAATAATGCTGACATTTAATAGTTGAATTTAACTTAAAAGACTTAAAATCCTTTGTAAGTTATTTATCATCTTGGTTAACTGGTCTAACAATTCAAACTTTGAATTCTGGACCGACGAATTCACAGGCTCACATGTCTTCCTTTTCATCTCCGCTGTCATCAAAATGCACCTTTGTTTCCTCCATCTACAAATTGAATTCTATTTAGAATTATTTTATGTAGCAGTTTCGCGGACCAATGGACTCGCGTGATCACATGTCTTCCTTTTCATCTCCACTCTCATCGAGATGCACCTTTATTTCCACCATATACAAATTGAACTGTACTTAGAATTATTTTATGTAGTAGGTTCACTGACCAACGGATTCATGGGCTCACATGTCTTCTTTTTCATCTCTGTTGTCATCAAAATTCACCCCCATCTCTGCTACCTCCATAATGAACCATACTTAGTCATTTTTGGGGTTTTCACCGATCGATGGTTTGGTTTTAATCAAGCGTTGAGTGGATCATCCATACTTACCCTATCTTTCCACTGTACTCGATCGAACGATCGAGAAAAATATGAAGGATCTTAGATCAGTGGCCAATGTTATTTCATGATTTTGGCCTTCGAAATTTCGGGCCGATTCAAACTCTTTTACTCTCGGAATGGTCAGTGCCTAATGAACATACTTATCCTTTCGTGACGTGGACCCACAGTATGTGTGCCACATGTCACCCATTGTTGACGTGGTCCTGTTGATGTGTACCTGCCGATGTGGATCCATGTGTCACCTTGATTCATGACTCACATAGAATTTATGTGCCAAATGGGCCTTGACACGTGTCACCAGTTTATTGGGCCACATGTCATCTTCTTCCACATGTGTCCCTCTTGGATCATTGCTCTAGATTGCTTTATCAAACGGTTGAGAAATGTGCCAAAGGGATCTTAGATCGATGGTCTGCATGATTTCACTATTTCGGCCTTTGGGATTTCTAGCTGACTCAAATTTCTTTATGTCCAGAGGGTCAACATCGAATGACCACGATCAACGACTACGATTTAATCTTTGTGAAATCGACTGCTTTGACTTAATCTCCCTTTTCACCATGTTTCCCATCTATCATACGGTATAGAAAGGTTAAAAAGGATCTTAGATCAATGATCTTTGGGGTTTTGGTACTACGAGACTCTGGGATATTACAAATCTAAAGTTATTCAACTCCCCCAGAGTTATACCTGCCGAAGTGCTTACACTATCATTCCATTGTTTGATCTAACGACTTGCATTACTCTTGAATTCTTCCCTCGATCTAACGATTGGTGGGATTTCAGAGCTTCGACACTTCTTAGCTTCATACCTCTGCCTTATCTTCAATATTTGTCGAATTGGTGAAATCACCAAAATTTGATTGGCTTTGATCTACGGTTGAGGATTATCGCTCCCAATCTGACAGTTGGGACTTATCTCTCCCAGCCTCTGTCTCTACCTTAATTTGATGATATGTAATTAATTTGCCTATAGATCAACGATTCCTATGACTTTACACCATGGTTTTTTTCAATGATGAAGGATCATTTATCCTTACCAATGATTAACGATCAATGGTAAGGGTTTCTCCCGACTGTAACAAAACTTCTCTGTTAAATCAAAATGTTTTCCTTGTGCACTTCTGCAAGGATTTCGATCCAATCACGCTTCCTTCTATTCGTGGATCCTCTGTATGTGATATCTCTCCTAAGATTTAGGACCCACACTATATTTGCTGCAGTTGAAATCAATGACAATCGATCTTCCAACATCTCAACCTTTGGCATTGATAGAAACTTAGTAAAAACTTTCTTCAAAATGTTATGCCCCTTTTTTGTTTAACTGCTTGTTTTATTACATATCCTCCCCCTTTGACAACATTGACAGAAGGGATCTTCGTTTGCTCTCCCTGAGATGATGCTCCCCCTGTGCATGTGTTCCCCTTGTTTGATGAAGCTTTTGCTTTTTTAATGAGGTATGGGACTTACTCCCAATTTCTATCGAATATTTTCAAAAGCGCTTCTTGGTAGAGGTTTTGTGAATATTTATGCAATTTTCTCTTTAGTATCAACATATTCCACTTTGACTATGTTTTGAGAAACTCGATCTCTAAGAAAATGGTATTTAATTGGGATATATTTGGTTTTAGAATGGATAAAAAGATTCTTAGAGAGGTTTATAGCACTGGTATTGTCACAATTAAGAAGAATTGGATGATCATATTTTACTTGTAGGTATTCTAGGGTTTGTTTTATCCAAATTACTTGAGTGTAATAGGTGACAACAACAATATATTCAGCTTCTGCCTTCAGTGATATAGATGTTTGCTTCTTACTGAGCCAAGATACTAGACATTTTCTTAGGAAGAATGATCCTCCACTGGTGCTCTTCCTATCATCCACACTACCAACCCAATCTACATTAGTATATGCATTTAATGTAAACTATATATATTTTTGGATACCATAATCCAAAATCCAAGGTAACTCTTAGATATATGAATATCCTTTTTATTGCCTTCAAATGAGTTTCTTTAGGTGTAGATTGAAATAAGCCTATTAGTCCTACAAGTTGTATGATATCAGGTCTTGTTGTTGTTGTATATAACATGCTACCAACCATTGATATGTACATGGTTTGGTCTACCTTTGGTGAATTATCATCTAAGCTTAGTTTGCATCCTGTAACGATGGGAGTGCTCATAGGTTTTCAATCTTCCATTTGAAATTTCTTTAGCATTTCTTTGATATATTAGGTTTGGGATTTGAATATCCCTTTGTCTTTCTGAGTAACTTATAAACCCAAGAAGAATGTTAGTCCACCTAGCATAAACATTTCCAACTCTTTTTGCATTTTTGTAGCAAATCGTTTGCTCAATATAGTCAAATCACTTCCAAAAATGATATCATCCACATATACCATAACAACAATAATATTTTGTTCTTGAATTTTGATATATAGGTTGTTGTCAATAGTCCCTCTCTTGTATCCTTGTTGTTGTAGATAGTTATCAAGCCTTGAGAACCATGCTCCTAGAGCTTGTTTAAGACCATACAAATACTTTTTTAGTTTACATACATAATCCTAATTTTCTGTCAACTTAATCCTTCAGGTTGTTCTAAATAGACTTCTTCCTCTAAGGTTCCATTTAGAAATGATGGCTTGACATCCATCTGATAGATTTTGAAGTTTTTGAAGCATGGAAATACCAAAAACATTCAGATAGATTCTAATCTTACCACTGAGGAAAATGTCTCCTCAAAGTCAATTCCTTCAACTTGGGCATATCCGTTGCATACTAATATGGCTTTGTTCTTTATAATTTGGCCATTTTTCATTAAGTTCATTCTTTAAAATCCATTTGGTACCTATCACATTTTTGTCTTTCGGTCTTGGGACTAGTTCCCAGGTTTGGTTTTTATCTATTTGGTCAAGTTATTCATTCATTGCTTTTATCCAATCTTCATTCTTGATGGCTTAGGAAAAAGATTTGGGTTCTACTAGAGAAAACATTTATTGTTCTAATTCAAATGTAAGTTTTCTTCTAGTTTCTACTCCTGCATTTTTATCCCCTATGATTTGGCTTTCAGGGTGATTCTTTTGAACTCTTTTTGATGAACCTTTTGGCAAGGGTGTTTCTTCCTCATCCTTTTCTTCATCAGTTTGTGGTTCATTTTCTTGTAGTTATTCAACATCTTCTTAATTTTGTGATTCATCATCTTCTTCATCATCACTAGTTCTTCTTCATTCATCATTTTTTGATTTATCTTGAGATTTGATTTTTCTCAATTTTAGATCATCTACTTTTACATTTTCACTTTCCATTATTTTGTGAAATCTTAGATTATAGCATATGTAAGCCTTTTTGTTGGGTGATTAACCAAGAAATATCCCCTCATCTGATATGGAATCAAATTTTCCTTGGCTATCATCATCCCTCTTAATATAACATTTGCTCCCAAAGACTCATAAGTGTTTGACTGATGCTGGTCTTCCAAACCATAGCTCATAAGGTGTCTTGTCATGGTTAACTCTAAGTTGTGCTAGGTTGAGTATGTTAACTTATGTATATATTGCATCTCTCCAAAACTTATCTGGAAGTTTGGCTTCATTCAACATTGTTCTTGCAACCTCTTAAACAATTCTATTTTTCCTTTCAACTAATCCATTATGTTGAGGAGTTATTGGAGTTGAAAATTGTCTCTTGATTCCATGATCTTCACAAAACTTATTGAATTATTTAGAGATAAATTCCCCATCCATTGTTTGATCTAAGAGATTTGATCTTGAGATCTATCTCATTCTCCACATAATCTTTGAATGCATAAAACTTTTCAAATGCACCTGATTTTTCTTTGAGGAATTATACCCTGGTCATCCTTGTATAGTCATCAATAATCAACATGAATTAATGTTCCCCTTGTATACTTTTAGTCCTAATAGGTCCACAAAGGTCAGTGTGAACAAGATCCAAGGGTCTTGATGTAGAGTATTCTTTTGTCTTGAATCTGACTCTTGTCTGCTTTCCAAGTTGGCAATGCTTACAAGTAGGGTCTGAAGGTTTTATAACCTTTGGCATGTCCTTCACTGTTGCTTTGATCATATTTTGAAAGCTCAAGTGTCCCATTATTTTGTGCCACAACCATCTTTCATCTACTTGACTCATGTAACATTCTTCTTCTTCTTTAATATCGAAAATATATACATTACTTGAGGTTCTTGGTGCAATAGCTACTAATTTTCCTGATCCTTCCTTCTTGATTTCACATTTATGGGAGTAAAAAATGAGTATATGTCCCTGATCACCAGTTTGGATTACACTTAGAATATTGGGCTTCATATTTTCAACCAGTAGCACATTTTCTGCTTTATTTTTCTTGTTTCCCAAAGTGACTTTGCCTTTTCCAAGTATTTTGGAAGATACATTATCTCCAAATGTGACACTTCCTTTTTACTTCTTTGTCAGATTGAGAAATTTTCTTTTATCTCCTGTCATATGTGTAGAACATTAACTGTCAATATACCATTGAAACTTTTTGTTCTTGGCATACATGGCTACTTTACATTCTGTTACCTTTTCTTCCACATGTTTTTCTTTCCATATTTTTTTATCTTTATTGTTGGGAATAATTGTCTTCAAGGATTGCATTGACAATCTACATTCACTGGATTTATGACCATAATTGTTGCACTTGTGACATTCAAAATTGTAATCTTGTAAAGGAGAGAATGAATTATAGTTTCTTTTGTATGCATTATTCTTGTTGTTCTTATATCTTTGGACATTTTTAGGATTTTAATTTCTATAGGATTTACAATGTACTACTTTATGTATAATATTATTGCAACAATATAAATATCCATGGAGGATATGTTGATATCTATTAGGGGGAGTCCTTTTGGTCACTATATTATTTTTGTCTTCTTTTTCTTTTGTAGGGGGTGCTAATTTCTGTTTACTAGGAACACTCTTTAATGGTACCATCTTCCCCTTGTTATCTTCCATTTTTAAGGGGATTCTAAGAGCATCTGCATAACTGATTGGTTGTTTGCCAGTCTTCTGTTTTGTAGAGGTTGAATCTTGATCATATCCCATACCTGTCTTATCGTTTTTTGATCTTTGAATATTAAGAATGTCATTCAATATTTTTGAACTATTCTCAAATCTTGATTGGTTGTTTCCTTTCTCAAGTTCCATCTTTAGTTGAACAATTTCAATCTCTAGCTTCTTACAATCTTGTTGTTTTTCATTGAGTTGTTTATTCAAGAGTTCCTCATTTCTCTTGGCTTCTTGAAGTTGAGTCTTCAGGTCAATGATGATTTGCTCTGATTCTTTGATGGTTTTTGAAACTTCATTTTTTCTTAATTGTTGTGCTTCTTCAAATTCTAGCAGTTGTCCCCTCAATAAATTTTTCTTCTTTTTATACTTTCTAAGTTCATCCAGAGAACTGATTAGTTATGCTTCTAGGTTTAATTCTCCTTCAAACTCAGAACTTTCCTCAATCTCAAAAGTATTTTTAGAAATATTATCTTGGGTTTCTATACCCATAAATAGATGTTCTGACTCTTCATATTTACTCATGTCGGATGAACTACTGCCTTCTTTGAAGTATAATTTTTTCTTTTTCTTGTAGAATTTATTTTTGTATTGGGTTTTCTGATTGTAAGCTTCTTCATCATCATTATCCTCTTGTTTGGGATAGGGACATTTGTTAGCAAAGTGTCCAATTTTTCCATAGTTGAAGCATTTGAAAGGTAACTTCTCTTTGTATTTTCCAGACCCTTTCTTGAGTTTCCTTATAAATTTGGCCTCTTCTTCATCTGATATGTCCGAGTGATTTTCATTTGGTACATGCTCATGGTTCTTTGTTGCTCTTGATTATTTGAAGGTTGTTTCCCTTTTTGATGACTTTTCTTGCCCGATTCTCATTTCATAGGCTATAAGAATCCCACGAAGTTCATCCATTGTAAGGTTATCAAGGTATTCTCAATCTTCCAAGGTAGACACCTTGGAATCACATCTCATTGGTAATGATCTAAACACCTTTTGGAAAATAATCTTGTCTTTTATCTCTTCTCCCAATGCTTTGATTGAATTGACTATTTCATCCAGTCTTCAAAAATATTATGCAATGTTTTCTTTTTCTTTTATCTCCAGACTCTCAAACTGCCCTTTGTATGTTTGAATTTTTGATTTCTTAACTTTTCCATCTCCTTCATAGATGATTTTAATTTTGTCCCAAATTTATTTTGCTTATTTACAATGCATCACTTTTACAAATATGGGGTTTGATAATCCACCCAAAATTGCATTAACAACCCTTGAAATATCATTGTAGAGTTTCATTGCAACAACATATGAAGGTGCAGTGGTTGGTGCAGTGTAACCATTTACCATATATATCCAAACATCACATCCAAGAGCCATCAGATAACTTTTCATCCTTATACTCCAAAATGCATAATCATTTCCTTTGAACAATGGTGCTCTGTTGGAGGACATTCTTTCTTGTTGATCCATTGGATTTATCATAATATTCATTCAAGTGGTTAGAATGCGGTGAAGGAACTCACTTTGATACGAATTATTGAAATATTGGCCAATACTGAAAGGGGGGAGATGAATCAATATTTCTTATTTTTTAATATTTTGAATAATGATTAATTATTAAACTTATTAATCACAACATTTGATCAACAAGAATGTACTCAAAACATAAATTAAATATAACAATAACAAAACTACAAGTTACAATGTTTAGGAGACACCAATGTCTCTTCTTTTGAGCACCAACTCAAGGAGACACCAATCCCTTGTTTCAGAGCACCAACTCTAGGAAGCACCAACTCCCTTGTTTCAAAGCACCAACTCTAGGAAGCACCTACTCCCTTGTGAAACATGCTTTAACATGCAAAGGACTACAATACTCCTGAGCTCCTCTCTACCACCCTCACCACATAAACATGTTTACAGTTTCTTTCTTGGACTCTTCTCCCGCTGTTGATCTTCTGATGTAGACTGCAGAGACACTTTCTTTCTACCATGATTTATGGTTTATATAGTATTTCAATAAGTATAATATTGAACCATTATGCATTTTGATGATGAACCATTGCACCTTTTCATTTAATTTTAACAATAATGCTGACATTTAATAGTTGAATTTAACTTAAAATACTTAAAATCCTTTGTAAGTTATTTATTGTCCCGGTTAACTGGTCTAACAATTCAAACTTGGAAGTCTGGACCAACGAACTCGTGGGATCATGTGTCTTCCTTTTCATCTACACTGTCATCAAAATGCACTTTTGTTTTCACCATCTACAAATTGAATTCTACTTAGAATTATTTTATGTAGCAAGTTCACAAACCAACGAACTCACGTGATCACATGTCTTCCTTTTCATCTCTGTTGTCATCGAGATGCACCTTTATTTCTGCCATCTACAAATTGATCTATACTTAGAATTATTTTATGTAGCGTGTTCGTGGAACAATGCACTCGTAGGCTTACATGTATTATTTTTAATCTTCGTTGTCATCAAAATGCACCCCCATCTTCGCTACCTCCATAATGAACCATACCAAGTCATTTTTGGGGTTTTCACTGATCGATGGTTTGGTTTTAATCAAGCATTGAGTGGATGATCCACACTTACCCTATCCTTCCACTCTACTAGATCAAACAATCAAGAAATATCCCGAAGGATCTTATATCAACAACCAACTTTTTTTCGTGATTTTAGCCTTCGAAATTTTTGACCGATTCAAAATATTTTACTCCTAGAATGGTCAGTGCTGAATGAACATACTTATCCTTTGGTGACATGGATGCACAATATTTTTTCCACATGTCACCCATTGCTGACGTGGTCTTGCTGATGTGGAGCCATGTGTCACCTTGATTCATGACTCTCACAGACCTTATGTGCCAAATGGGCCTTGACACTTGTCACCAATTGATTGGGCCACATGTCATCTTCTGCCACATGTCTCCCTCCTATATCATTTCTCTAGACTACTTGAACAAACGGTTGAGAAATTGCCCAAAGGGATCTTAGATCGACGATCTGTATGATTTCTCTATTTCGATCTTCGAGATTTCTATCTAACTCAAATTTCTTTACATCCAGAGGGTCAACGCCGAATGACCAAGATCAACGACTACGGTTTAATCTTTGTGAAATCAACGACTATGAATTAATCACCCTTTTCCCCATGTTTCCCATCGATCAGACGGTCTAGAAATATCTCGAAGGATCTTATATCAATGGTCTTAGGGGTTTCAATACTCCAGGAATATGAGATATTACAACTCTAAATTTGTTTAACTCCCCCATAGTTATACCTGCCGGAGTGCTTACACTATTATCCTTCCACTGCTTTATCTAACGACTCACATTTTTCCTGAATTATTCCCTTGATCTAACGGTTGGTGGGATTTCGGGGCTTTGGCACTTCGCAGCTTCATACCTCTGCCTTATATTCAATAGTCACTGAAGTGGAAAAATCATCGAAATGTGATTGGATTTGATCTATGGTTGAGGATTATTGCTCCCATTCTGATGGTTGGGAATTATCTCTTCTATCCTTTTGGCTCCACCTCAATCTGACGGTCTGGAATTAATCTCCCTATAGATCAACGGTTCCTGTGTATTTACACCATGGTTTTTGCCGATGATGAAGGATCGTTGATCCTTACCAGTGATTAATGATCAAAGGCCAAGGTTTCTACTGACTGTAACATAATTTCTCTGTTAAATCAACCAGTTTTCCTTGTGGACTTCTGCAAGGATTTTAATCCAATCCTGCTTCTTCCAATCACGCTTCTTGTGCACTCTTCCTTCTGTTCCTTTTGTATGTTACATCTCTCCTAAGATTTAGGACCTTCGCTCTGTTTGCTGCAGTTGACATCAATGACAACCGATCTTCCAACAAGAATTTTCCAAGAACATGAAAATTGTAAATCTTATTGTTTATGGGGATGCAAAATAATTTTCAAACAAATAAAGAAAGTTTACCAAGCTAAACATCCTAGGATGAGATCCTATAGAAATTATTCTTGGGACTTAATTGAGAATTTATTCCTGACTTTTAATATTCATGCGATTCCGAGACAAGAAAATAAACAAGTTGATTCTTTAGCTGTAACAATAAGTACCTTCTAACCTCCTTAAGTGCCAAATCTTAAATATGAAATTGAAATGAAATACAAACCTTCAATACCTAACAATGTCAAACATTGGCAAGTTTTTGAATGTGCCAAACATATTGAATTTTTTTTGGAGATCATTGACGAATTCTCAACAACTCATATTGTAATAATTGTATTAATTTAAACATCAATTTATTCCATAAACTGAAACAATAACTTCTACTTGAATGCAGAAAACTCAATTATTTCTTATAATTCAACACATACACATGTTAAATTTATCAACGAATAATAATTTCATAACAGAATAAAACAAATACGTAAATTAACATACCTTGGTTTGATGCTAACCATCCGCTTGTATTGTTGACCTTCCTGCTGCTGCCTTGCCCAGCTTGAAGTCACGGACCAACTCTGCCCAAACCGTGTTTCCACCCTGCCAACTAGGACAACTTCCTAGCTCCAGGATACCATATGGATATCCTGGCCGCCATGCCCAAAACCTCCAGCAAACTGGTTCCCCCTGTACTAATCCTTTCGGACTACAGAACTATAACTCTCCTGTGCCAATCCAAGAGAACCCCCTCCAAAAATGATCCCCCTTCCCGTAATCCTCCTCCGCTCATATCCCTCCTTCACTGCCCTTTCTCCTCATTTATTTCCTCACCTACACATTTATTATCTTATCCGATTATTAATGCTTTATCCTATTATTAATGCTCCTTATCCTTATTTATTAATGCTCCTTATCCTTATTTATTAATGCTTTTTATCCCCTCCGTATACGTAAACTTTTAATTTAGACAATTAAATTTATCAACCCTTTTAAATTTATTACCCTGTTCATTCAATGTGATAGGTAATTAATTAAATTAATTAATTAATCAAAATTATAACAATTAATTAATTAATAAATATTTAATTAATATTATTATGCCAATCTTTGTTTAGTTAAAACCATGTTAAGACAATTAATCACCTAATTAATTTTTACTTAGTAATCCTTAAACATATATTCAACTAGGGTTGTTACATACACCCACCCTTCAGGAAAATTCATCCCGAAGTTAAGGTATCTTATGGTCAAAGGAAAAGAAACATGGTTCACACATTCATAACAATTAACCGACATTATTAGTAAGTAAGTCCAGAAAACTCATACATACTAGTGTATATGTACAAGAAATGCATGTGTAGCTAGCACATACAAGTCTCATGCATGTACTAATAATCAAAACTATCATCCTTTAGTAATTTATGTATGCATCCAATCTAGTCAGCAAGACTAGTATTTTATAAAAGACAACAAACCAATCAATTGTTTGAGAAATCCTTTAATTACTATTATCCGGTTCAACAATTTTATTTAAACGACTGTGGTTTAGTTACATAATAATGAATATTCATATATACACATTTCTCTCTTTTTTTTTTTTGAAGGGAAAACATTAAATTCCACCACAAGACAAATCTCCATACCTTCTCAACTATTACTACTCATCCTTCCTCCCTAACCTACTTCCATCTCCATTCCTATCCTTCCTCTGCTAGACTATCTTGG
>ML792740.1:140331-191348 GCA_009831015.1 Picea engelmannii
AATGGCCTTTACTTTTTCTGGGTCCACAGAGATTCCTTCGCCGAAAATGATATGACCTAAATAGTGAATCTCTTTCTGGAAGAAGGAACACTTTGACAACTTCCCATGTAATTTCTTCTCCCTAAGGCAGGACAACACTACTCATAGGTGTTCCTCATGTTCTCTTTCATTCTTGGAATAGATGAGGATGTCATCTAGAAATACTTGTACAAATCGATCTAAGTACTTCCGGAATACGCCATTCATGAGGCTCATGAATACTGTTGGTGCATTGGTCAATCCGAAAGGTACTACAACAAACTCGTAATGTCCAATCCGAGTTCTAAAGATAGTTTTTGGGATATCACCTTCCTTAATCGTTAACTGATGATACCCTGATCGCAAATCAATCTTTGAGAATACCGCTGCTCCTTTCATCTGATCGAAGAGGTCATCTATTCGCGCCATTGGGTACCTATTTTTTACTGTAGCACAGTTCAAGTCCCTATAGTCTATACACAGTCGTAAGGATCCATCCTTCTTCTTTACAAAAATTACTGGTGCGCCCCAAGGCGAGACACTGAGCCTTATTAGCCCTAAGTCCAGTAACTCTTTCAACCGTATTTTCAATTCACAAAGTTCCAGCGCTGTCATCCAATACGGAGTCTTGGAGATTGGTTCTACACCAAGTTTTAGCTCAATAGTAAAATCGAGCTCCCTCTTAGGAGGTAACCCTGGTAACTCGTTCGGAAAAACATCTTTAAATTCTAACAATACTGGGTACTGATCCAATGAGGGTCCCTTTCTTTCATTCACTGCTTCCACTACATAAAGTCGACACCCTTTCCTCAAGCATCTCTTAACCTTCATAGTTGATATAAAGCGTAACGACACTTTTCTATGTACACCCTGGATCTCTACTGGTCTTCCTTCATCGTCGACACAAAGCACCCTCTTTGCGAAACAATCTACCAAAGCTCGGTGAGATGCTAACCAATCCATTCCAATGATTAGGTCATATGCCCCGAGAGTAGTGACATATACCTTCAACCTGGTAGTACACACTCCCAGGTCTACTATACAATTATCGACACTAGGTCCTACCACTTGTTTTTCCCTCGAAGCCATCTCGACTTGTTTAAGGTCATTGTGCTCGTAGGATACCAACCCACTCTTTTCTATTGCAGATGGTGAAATGAAACTATCTGTCACACCAGAATCAAATAAAATCTTAACATTGATATGATTTAGCATACCTGATGACTCCACCACCGCGGATTGATGTTCAACCTGGCGATTATTAACTGCTGCGTAAATTTGGTGGCTGCTACTTGCTCTCCCCATCGGTGCCTTTCCTTCTCTATGCACAAACCTGATTGTAACTCTGGGCAGTCACGCTGGTAATGGGGTCCTCCGTACCCCCAACAGGTAACACAAGATTGAACCTGTGTACTTTTATGTGACTGTCTATGAAATGAGTTCCTTCCCCTGGAACCCCTGCCCCTACTCGCTATTCCCTGAGATGGTTGTGGACCTGTCTGTGCCATTGGCGATGAACGAGGTGCTGCACTCGCTGCCATTGAAATCCCTACGGCTACTGTACTTGGAGCGACTATGTTACCATATGGCGGTGGCCTTGAGCCCCCTTCCCTAGGAAATGTCCTCAGGGCCTTCCCTACAAATCTAGGACGATGCAGAAATGTCAGTCTCGTACCCCCAGTTAAGTTCATGTGTTCTTACACATAACGCACATTTTCCACCACCTCCTCTACTGAAGATGGTTTCCACATCCGCACCATAGCTCTTATCTTAGGGTTCAATCCATAGACGAAGCACTCTGGCTGTCGTTGGTCATTATCCATATACGAAACATATTTGACCAGTTCCATAAATATGATCTCATATTCTTCTACAGTTATGTTTCCCTGTACTAAGGCATGAAATGCCCCTACCTGTTGTTCCTCGTAGTATGCTGGTAGATATTTCCTTCGGAACCTCTCCTCGAAAAGTTCCCAAGATACTGTGTTTGGGGTAAGGTGCAGTTGTCTTTCCAGGTTTCCCCACCAGTTCAAGGTGCTGTCTCTTAATTGAAAAATTGTGATCTTTGCCTTTGAGTTGGATGCATAGTCCCTTAAGGAAAAACACCTTGTCATGCCTTCCAACCATGCTTCCGCGCATTCACTAGTGCGACCCTCGGCAAACTCCAGAAGTTTGATCTTCTACAATTCTCGCGTGATGTATTCGGGTGGAGGTCCTCCCCCTAAATCCCTTAACACTTATGGATTAACCATTCCAGACGGTGGGGGTTCCACTTCAATCCCTACAAGTTGTCTCCCCTTTAAAGTCTCATTAATGGCTTCCAACAAGCGCAGTATGAGAGCTAGTTTGGGCGATGGTGGTGGTGGCGCTGGCGGTGTTGGCGGTGCTTGCGACGACACTCCCCTGCCTCGACTCCCTCGAGTCCTGACCATCCTGTATGCTTTAACCTGCATCAACCAAGTTGTCAGGGTGAGTTCAAGGATGTTTCAAATTGGTGCTACTCAAACTAGAAATAGGGTTAGGCATAAGTTTTCTTTACTTGTCTCTAAACAGACATTACTCCTTTAGGGGATTGGCTAGGTTAGGGTTAGGATTAAGCTTCTAAGCTTGATTTCTTCGCC
This sequence comes from Picea engelmannii, assembly GCA_009831015.1. Taxonomy (NCBI): domain Eukaryota; kingdom Viridiplantae; phylum Streptophyta; class Pinopsida; order Pinales; family Pinaceae; genus Picea; species Picea engelmannii. Next base: position 142,971 of record ML792740.1, read on the forward strand.
CCTATAAAAAAAAAAAATGATTGGTTCCCTTGCCCTGTAGCTACGCTAGCCTTGCGCCATACTCGCCAATTCCTATGCTTACTCTCCTAGTGCATATGCCGCCTCCTTCCCGCTTGTCCTAGTATAAGTTCTTTTAACTTTTCACTTACAACTAAATATCCTCCGATGCTTGACTCATGATATTTTCCTTGGCGCGTAGTGTTGGTGTTGTCGAATGCTGCATTGATATTTAGCGTTGACTTGACTGGTGGAATGGAGTGGATGAACTTGGCGCTTGGCTTGATGAGTTGTGTGTAAGATCTCGTGAACCTGACGCTTGGATAATCAGAGTTTATACTTGGGATACAAGGATCAACAATGCTAAATAAGCCTTTACCTCGATTTCCAGTGCATTCACTAATTATGATTCAACTCGGTTAGCTGGCTCCGGATCACTAGGTTAGGTAATAAGCCAGTTAGTCTTAATCTTCATACTGTATCCTCCTGATAATAATACCACTCTAATCCCTACAGTGTTACCATTAATCTAAATAAGTAAAATAATTTATTTGTAAATACTTATGAGGGCGCGTTGGTGTTAGTGTTCTTCTTAAGGCGCTTCGCTTGGTGGGGGGTCTTGGGTTCAAAACCCATGGACTCTCTAACATTTTAATTTAATTAATTAATCATAATTACTTTTAATTAATTAATATACTTACTTTTAATTTGTTGTATATATATATTTAAATATATGTATGTATATTATATTATTATTATTATTATTTTTTTTGTTAATAATAATATAAAAATTTACGATTTAAACCATTGAAATTTAAATTTAGTAAAATTTAAAAAGTTAATTTAAATAAACAAAATAAAATATAAAATAAAATAAAATAAATAAAAATATTAAAAAAAAATCAAATCGGGCACGGATGAAGCCCACGTGCCCGCTTCCTCCAAAAGAATCCTACACCTATCTCTCCAAACCCTAAACACGTCCTTCCTTTGCCACCTCTCCACTTTGCTTCGTCCTTCTCAACAAGCTCAATGCCCTTCTCTGAGCACTGGTGCTTGGGCGATGGCTTCTTTGTATTATGTTTTGCGTTTGGCTTGGAGGTGAGTGAGCTCTCTCGTTCCTCTGGTTGTTGCGCACTCCGTAGTTCCTCGTGGGTTTCTACCAGCTAGTCTTGCTGTTTCTGACTCGGGATAGTTTCTTCATTTTGGTTTGGTAGACTGTAGGGTTTCAGTGAGGCAAAATGGCTGGCGAGGCGATTGCTACTAGAGCTGGAGCCAATGTTTTGAGCATTTTTTTTTTAATAGGAATCTCTTCGTTGACTACTACAGTGGTAGCAATGCCATCACCCTCTATGGATCGAATGATCTTCAGCTTCAAAACATTGGAAGCATTTCTGGGCCTTTTTATTGAAATTGGCCTTGAAATGGAGAAAGGAGAGCCGCGAATTCCAAGTTTCCTCTCTAGGCCGAGTTTCTTCTTGCTGGGTTGAAAACCATCATCCAAGAGGTCGAGTTACTTATTGAGTCGAGTATTTATTTCACGTTGGGTTGAAATCCTTGAGATTTGGGACGAGTTTATTCTTGGAGCCGAGCATAAACCCTTTTGGGGTCGATTTCTTCACCTCAGAGGTCGATTTCATCAACTGGAGGGTGAGTTGTTCATTTGCTGGACATTGAGAGTCTGGAACGAGTTTATATTGTAGTCTGGGTGAGTTCTCTGGCATGACAACGCCTTTGGTAGCCTATCTGAAGGAATTTACGGTGGATGGCGAGTTATTTTCCCACAATCTGAGTCATTTTCTAGTAAAAGAGGAAGTCCCAAAGCCTGACCACATTTATTGAAGCAAAAAGGAGGGAAATTCCAATGGGGATGAAATCCAATCACATCTGGACAGTGCATCTCATTTGTGGATCGAGTTACTGTTTTGAGGGGTTGAAATATCAACTTTGCTGGGTGCCTCCTTCATTATGGGCACATTACTTCTCTTCTGGGTGCACTTGTTTAAATATTGGGCTCTTATTCTTATTGTTGGGGGCTATTATCTCACTGGTGGACGTTTGGTTAATTTCTGAGATCCATTCCACCATTGTTGGGCATTTTTCTATTGTTGGGGCACCACAATAATAATCCAGAAGGCTGTTCCTTCATTGCTGGGTGCTATTCCTCCTGGTGGGAACATTTGTTCTTGTTGGGAATTACCTCTGGGTGCCTTCCTCACTTTGTTGGGCACTTTCCTCTACTTCTGGGCACTACAAACATTGTTAAGGTACAAGAATGTTGATGTTTATATCCCTATAAATCTATAGCCATCAGCTAGTACCACAGGCTCATATTTGAAGGTATATATCAGCTGTATGAATATATATCTTTCTCAGGCAACACTATTTCCAGACCATAATCATATATCAGTCTTAGTTTATTGTGTTTGCAGCTGCTCTATACTGAATATCATTATCAGATTTAATGTTTAATGGGTGGCTGAGTTACTGATAATTTTATGTAGTATCATTGCGGATGAATATACCAAAAAACAAATTCATTATATTTGTTATGTGCCAACCTTTTGACCAATATATTAAGCTAGAGCAGTGAATACATTTGGGAAACATTATCTTTGAATTGTCATCAGTTGTCCCATTGAAAGAGATATTAAAATTGCATCTACAGTAGCTTGTATACAAACTATTTGAAGAAATTTCTCAGTGACAAACCCTCCTTAAACCCAGAAAAATTATTTGTAACGTAAAGGCGCATAGAAGCTCCATATATCAACAGAGGTGAGGTTTCCTCAAATTATGAGTGTGTATACTGTAGCAAAAGAGCACATTAGTGGACTGCATACAACATTGTTGAATGCAGCACGTTTGTCATCTTGAAGAGGGTTGAATTGGAGAGTTGGGGGACGAGTTTGACTACTGGGTGGTCGTGAGGTCTGTGGGAAGGCGTTCTGAGATTTCTGGTAGCGTGGGAAGACTATTCCATTACCTCTGTACCTTGCAGCACTCCCTATTGGTCGCTGATACAAGCCATTTCCAGGTGATGATTTTTGTCGGATCTTATTATGTTTGAGGAACCATATCTTTGTCTCTTGAAACATGAAGAATTAGAGTATGATAAAGAAAATGAATTAGTCGCTGTGTAGGATGCGTGGCTTCAACTTTTTGATTTGATAAATTTGTGTAGGGTGCGTGGCTTCAACTTTCGATGTGGTTAAATAAATGTTTTTAATAGATGCATTGTGCACAAACGAAACCTTGTAGGATCCTACTCCTCGATGACTTGTGGAATCGGTGCATAAACATGTGGTATATATTAAAATAGGTTAAATGTATAAGTATTTATATATATATATATATTTTACTCCATTTATATGCACATATATATATATATATTTTTACAGTTTAACTAAATGTCTTTTACATATGCCCATTTATATGCCTATAATGTCATCTAGCCTAGGAAGCATATATATATTGATTTGCATATAATAGATATTAGTGGGTTTGTCTTGCAGGAGGTGGAGATGGAGCTAGAGCTTGGCCCTTTAGGTCCATATTTCAAACAAATAGCTCTGATACCATGTGTAGTAACCGTATTAATTTAAACATCAATTTATTCCATAAACTGAAACAGTAACTTCTACTTGAATGCAGAAAACTCAATTATTTCTTATAATTCAGCACATACGCATGTTAAATTTATCAACGAATAATAATTTCATAACAGAATAAAACAAATACGTAAATTAACATACCTTGGTTTGATGCTAACCCTCCGCTTGTCTTGTTGACCTTCCTGCTGCTGCCTTGCCCAGCTTGAAGCCACAGACCAACTCTGCCCAAACCGTGTTTCCACCCTGCCAACTAGGACAACTTCCTAGCTCCAGGATACCATATGGATATCCTAGCCCCCGTGCCCAAAACCTCCAGCAAACTGGTGCCCCCTGTACTAATCCTACCCGACTACAGAACTCAAACTCTCCTGTGCCAATCCAAGAGAACCCCCTCCAAAAATGATCCCCCTTCCCCTAATCCTCCTCCGCTCATATCCCTCCTTCATCGCCCTTTCTCCTCATTTATTTCCTCACCTACACATTTATTATCTTATCTGATTATTAATTCTTTATCCTATTATTAATGCTCCTTATCCTTATTTATTAATGCTCCTTATCCCCTCCGTATACATAATCTTTTAATTTAAACAATTAAATTTATTACCATGTTCATTCAATGTGATAGGTAATTAATTAAATTAATTAATTAATCAAAATTATAACAATTAATTAATTAATAAATATTTAATTAATATTATTATGCCAATCTTTATTTAGTTAAAACCATGTTAAGACAATTAATCACCTAATTAATTTTTACTTAGTAATCCTTAAATATATATTCAACTAGGGTTGTTACACATATTGATCAAGAATATGACCAAAACAATGAACAAATTAATCAAAGTAGTCATCCAGATCCTAAATTACAAGATATGATTGCTAATCACAAAATGATGGTGTTGATAAATAATCATATTCCAAAGGGATTGGTGCCTATGGAGAAGTTGTTTGACAAAGATAATATTGATGTAAATCCAACCATTCATCCTTAAAAGGAAGAAGTAGAAGATCAAAATATTGGGACTGAGCAAGAACAAAGATATATCAAACTTTCAAGTTTCTGCTTGCTGATCAGAAGGTCAAGTATATTGATTTATTCAAATAATTTATGAGGTATTTTCTTGGTCTTATGAAGATATGAAGACATATGATACCATTATTATTTATCACAAAATTCCATTGAAGGTGGGAACTAAACCATTTAGATAGAAATTAAGACAGGTGAATCCTATCTTATTCCCAGTGATTGAAAATGAACATAAAAATCCATTAGAGGAAAAGATTATAGTTCCTTTGAGATATTCGTCTTGGGTTGCAAATTTAGTCCGTGTTAGAAAAAAAAATGGTGGAATTAGACCCTACATTGATTTTAGAAATATCAGTAAGTCTTCATTAAAAGATAATTATCCTTTGCCAAAAATGGATCATGTTTTGCAGAAAGTAGTTGGTTCTAATAGAATTTCAATGATTGATGTTTTTTTAGGTTATAATCAAATTGATGTGCATGAGAAATACAAAGAAATGTCTGCTTTTACTACACCTTGGGGTACATTCATGTATGTCAAAATTCCCTTTGGGATAATGAATGCAGGAAGAACATTTCAACGAGCAATGGAAATAACGTTTGTGGGAGAAAGGGACAATTTTGTTGGGATTTATTTAGATGATCTTATTGTTTTTCAAAATCAGATGAAGACCATTTAAACATCTTAAGCAAACTTTCATTAAATGTAAAAAATATGGTTTGTCACTAAATCCTAAAAAGTCTCATTTTGCTATGCAAGAAGGAAAGTTACTCGGTCATATTGTATCAAAAGATGGAGTCAATATTGATCCTCAACATGTGAAATCTATTCAGGTTATCAATTTACCAAGGAATAAGAAAGAGATACAACCCTTCCTTGGAAAAAATATTTTTTTGAGAAGATTCATACCTAATTTTGCTGAGGTGGTCAAATAATTAATTGATATGCTTAAAAAGGATAGTGAGGTTAAGTGGTCCCCAAAAGATAGATACTCATTTGATCAAATAAAATATATCTGGGAGAAGCACCAGTGTTGGCAAGCCCAAATTATTCTAAGGAGTTTCTTATTTTATCCTTTGCATCTGACAAAACTATTGTTGTTGTTCTCTTACAAAGGAATGAAGAAAAACAAGAACAACCAATTGAATTTTTTAGTAAAATATTGAGAGATTCAAAATTGAAATACAACATAATGGAAAAGCAAGCTTATGCATTAGTGAAGGCTCTGAACTCTTTTAGGGTCTATGTTATTCACTCTACAATTAATTCATATGTTCCTAACAACACATTGAAATAAATTATAAAACAACTTGATGCAGATGGAAAGAGAGGAAAATGGATAGCTAAGATCCATGGATATGATCTCAAAATAAAACCAACAAAGTTGATCAAAGGCCAAGGCTTGGAAATATTGTTAGCTAAATCAAATTGAAAAGTTCTTGGGGTAAATCAAATCACATATATAACATAACATCCCCAAGATGAAGGAGAAGAGACAGATCTACAACAACCTTTGGTAAAGATTCATGATAAGTTTTCTTCCTCTCCCTAGTACAAAAACATTGTCTTTTATCTACAAAATCTTGAATGTCCATCATGTTTCACTCAATCAAAGGTTAGGTCTCTTAATATTCAAGCAATTAAGTATTGTATTATGAATGAAAATATTTATTGGAAAGACCCTTTGGGAATTTTGCTTAATTGTATCGTTGAAGATGAAACTGTGGGTATCATAGATGGATTTCACAAAGGCATTTATGGAGGACACCATGCTTGGAGAGAAAATGCATACACAATCTTGAGAGCTGGCTATTAATGGCCAAAGCTATTTTCTGAGCTAAATGCAAAGATTAGAGCTTGCAGGGAATGCCAAATTTTTGTAGGAAAACAAAAACTCCCATCATTACAATTTGTTCCCATAAAAGCTGAAGCTCCTTTCCAAGAATGGGGATTAGACTTTATAGGTGAAATTCATCCTACTTCTAGTGCTCAACACAAATGGATTTTGAAAACAACTGATTACTTTTCAAAAGGGGTAGAAGCAATTCACACTAGGTTTTCTACTGATGCAGTTGTGATCAAATTCCTAGAAGAAAATATTTTAGCTAGGTTTGGATGTCCTAGGATAATCATAACTGATAATGCTCAAGCATTCAAGTCTCTAGCTATGATAAATTTCTGTCAAAAATACAATATCATTCTTGGTCATTCAACTGCCTATTATCCTCAGGGTAATGGATTAGCTGAATCATCAAATAGAATTTTAATGAGGGTTATCAAGAAAATTTTAACTAATAATACAAAATCTTGGCACTTTAATTTGAAATTTGCACTCTAGGCCAACAAAATCAGCACTAAAAGGTCTACATGTATGTCTCCTTTTCAATTGATCTATGGCATTGATGTTGTTTTCCCTATTAATCTTGCTTTACCTGTGATGAAATTGATGCAGGATGATGAAGAGGAACCTAATGACTTTACCTGAAGAATGAACCAACTGATTGAGGTACAATAAAATAGAGAGCAGGTTGATCAACAATTTCAAGAATACCAAGATAAGATGAAGGCCATATTTGACAGAAGAGAAAAACAAAGAAATTTTGTCCTTGGTGATTTAGTACTAAAGTGAGATAGGAGGAGAGAAGATCCTGACAAGCATGGAAAGTTTTTATCATTTATGGCTCAGACCATATAATATTTCTCCAGTCAAAGGAGGCAATTCATTTTCTCTCCAAAACTTGGAAGGAGATTTGTTGGAACTTCCTGTGAATGGGCAGTTCTTGAAACATTTAATTTGATTTTAAAATTTTTATTTTACTGTTCATTGTATATACTCAGTTTTGTTAATTTTATTTTGTTAGAATTTTCAAATAATTAGGTCTAAAACAAACTAAGATAAAAATAAAATATGTTGCTTCGTAGATGACATGTTCACTTAGCTATTAGGAAGCCTTGTTATCTAATAATTTTCCTTTAAATAAATTCTTTTCTTCTCAGAAGTTTAAGAAATATTGATAGAACAAACTGTATTGAACTAATGATTAAGATTTTAAAATGTTATTGTGAAACTAGAAAGGAGAATATTATGAGACATTCACCAAAGTTTAAAAGGTATGTTTTAGGTATTTTCTTCTAGGAAAACACTTTAGAGTCAAACATGTAACTTGTTGTTTTACTCATGTTATAACACTAGTTACGATATTCTGAAAAGGATAGAGCTATATCTGAGGTAATGAAAATATTTTTGAGTATACTTTAGAACTTAGACATATCCAACTCATCCTTGATAAACAAATGTCATCCCTTGTGTTTATAACACATTTATTCCCCCCACTTCAAAATAATCAAATGAAACTTAAAATATATTATGAAAGGAAATTCAGAAATGATTTCCTTCATCTCAAGATAAACATGAAGTGGTGAAAGAAAATTCGATTTGGAAAATGCAGGTATCTTCACCGGGGCTATGGACGCTCGTTGGAAGTGAAGCACGACCTGTGATGTTGGGTGACTACACCATAGGACATGGACACTTTTCGATAGTGTATCAACACCATGAGGATGAGGAGGAATTTCAATGAGTATCTTTATCATAATACTCAATTAAAATTAGTCTTGTCAGAAAATGGCTCTGTTCTGACCAAAATATTCTTTGAAATATTATTAAGCCTTGAGAAATAAACACAAGTTACAAATTTGACTCCTTAGCCAAAACTTAGATTTATATTACCTTAAAAAATTCCTCAGTAAGGTTCAGTGAGTGAAATCATTAAGATCCTTTCTGGTCATTTTTCTATATAAACATGTTGAATTATGAAATTAATAGTCATCCAGTTTCTTCAATCATGGAATAAAGGAGAAGTAAAGTTTTGTTGAGTTTTCAAGGAGAAAATATTTTTCATTAGATTTATTGATTAGTTTTTCTTGCAATAATCACTCCATAACCCAATAAAGGCACATAGTCTACCGTTCTTCTACATCTCGCAGGGAGACACAATCCCCATATGGAGCCAAATGTTGTAACATAAAACTATTTTTTCATAAAAAAATAAAACTTCTTTAGGATCTTGGGTCCTAGATTATTAAACGTTCTAGTTTGAATAATTTTTGACTTAGTTTTTGTTTTAAGTGATGAAATCTCTTTAGGGACATTTTAATTTTATTAAATAGTTTTTTTTTTCCTAAAATAAATCGAAGGTTTAAACAAAACCTTCGCAAATTCTTTTATTTTGTTTTATAAGCTTTATTTTGTATATAATTATAATAAAATGTGCATGCAAGATCGACGGTCCACAACAGATTCCCCCCCCCGTATGATCGACATTTATCCAAAGGGGGTGGGGCTGAAAAACTTTACCTGAAGATTAAGTTTTGTGACATGGTGTCCATCCATAAATTTCGATCCGGTGGGGTATGTGGTTAACTTAACCACATCCACCCCCTGAAATTAACATAAGGTATACGCGTGTCCAATCATGATGTCAACTAGAGGAAAGGTAAAAACCATTTTGTTTATTTTTAAATTCAATCTTTCTCCAATTAATCAATGAAACATATCTCTTTCCATATAAAAAGGGGGGTAAAGATCGAATTTTCAAAGGATTTGGGTGTTGGGTTCGCCGTTCCTTCAAAATTTTTCCATTGTCATCCTAGCCTAATACCAGACCCAATCCATGTCTTCCACGGGTAAATCTGAATCTTCTCATTTCTTTAATCATTGTTTAAAATGCATTTTTCTCAAATATCAGAGACCAGTAAAAGAACAAACGTTGTAGACGAAGACTTAGTCAACAAGGATAAAGATATCTTCGACCCTGTCTTCTCTTTCGACTTTTCTGAGCTATATCGACATATCAAATAAGACTTTTCTAATATGGTTGAACATTACTATGCATGGGGATCTAACCTCACTAAATTTCTGATACCCCAGGTCTATCAGTTCCTAAAATTCGTCATCTAGTGTGCCAAAAAATTATATCCTCTCAAAACAAACTGTAATTTCTGCTTCTGGGTTTGTACTTATTGAGATAAACCCTCAATCAATTTATGAAATGTTGATATGGCCATTAAATCCAGATAGTGAGCCTTTAAATGAGATTATAACAACCAAATGTTTCATAGAGCTTAAAACTGAGGAGAGAGTTACCTTTCTACATTCATATCTGTGCAAAAACCTCAATGCCGTTAATGACAATATTGTCATCTAGTATGAATTATTTTGTGAGAACTCTCAAAGGATTATTTCCATAATTTTTATGATTTTGGGGAAAAATGACGAGTTAATTGTAGATGAGTTTGGGTTGGGTACCATGGCTTCCATATGTCCAATTACAACCAAGCCCATTACCAAACTTAACTTCCCTCAATTCCTAGTCGACCAAATCCACTATCAACTCTCTGAAATCGAATCCCTTGGAAGCTTCATATATCAGTCATATTTGGTTGACCTCTTCCTGTTTTCACAAGTTTTCCATTTATGCATCTAGGGTTGAGAATTAAATATGATATTGGTAACCCTAATTCAATCATTAAATGGACTCTTGTCATTAAGAAGAAACCTCTAAATGTTGGATTTCCTCTCTATATTAACCAGTTCATGGCCAAATCTTACCAAATAATATTCAACAAAAATCCCCCTAGAATATTTCTTGAGTGTAAAAAACTCTTACAGTTGAGTCCAGACACAAGAGTAGGAGATTGGTATATTTTTGAGCATTACACTGAAGTAAGGGTTTATGGTTTCCAACTCCGTCCTTTCTTGTTACATGTTTTCTTAACTCCTAGGATTGTTTCTCTTGAATATATCAGGAAAATGTTAAACACAGATGAGGTTCATTTTGTGCCAAAGAAACATAAGGTGAATTTCAAATTGAAAAAGGAGGTAGGTCCTTTTATTGTTAAAAATAGGGCAACACTGCATATTACAACAAATATTTTTTAAGCTATGGGTTTTCAACAAGGAGAACCATGGAATTATGACCCTCATGGTGTAATTTATTCAAATAATACCTCACATGGGAATGATCCTTATCAACACCAACAATAATCTAAATTGGAGTTGTTGTAAAACTAGGACAGTTAGCAGGATGTGCAGAACCTTCTACAAATTTATGGTAAGACATCAGATGAACATGTGAAGTCTCTAGTCATGCAAACTCCTCAACAATTTGACAAGACATATAAAAGGAGGAGTCCAGATTCAACTTCAAAATAATCAGAGACAGAAAAAGGTGGATCAATTAAAATGAATAATTTAGGTAGATTGGATGAAGAAGAAGATCGGGATGTACAGAAAGAAATAACACCAATAGACAGAGGTCCTATCATGATAGTATAAATGACAACTTCAACAAAGTCTAAAAATCAAGGAGAGAAAAGTGAAACAAAATCATTGATTACAAATCAACCCATTGATTATGTAAATCAATTTATGGAAATCAGACAGACATGTGCAAACATTAAGAAGAATATCACTCCTCATATTGTTGAACATGATGCCTGTCAAGCCATAATGAAATCAACTTTGGATTATGAAAAATGGAAAAAAAAACATAACTATTATAGAACAAAAAGAGCAAATGCAAGTGACACTTCAAAGCTTTTTCTCCATTTGATAGCTGGATGAGTCATCAAAGCAGTTCGAGATAGTCATCCCATATTCCAACTATTTCCTATTTTTGTTGATCAGAGATATTTTTGTAATCTAAATACTGAGAAATAGGATCAGATAACCATCTTTTGGTTCTGACCTAAATGTATAAATCCTGATGAAATATTCAATGTAATGGTTCTAGTTTTGAGGCTAGAAGGACTATCTTTTGAATAAAATTTATCAAGTTTTTGAATATTCAAACTTCGATGTTTCAGTCTGTGTAATCCTCTTTCTATGCTATTTCCATATTCTTAAATTTCCTCTTAAATGTGTCTATTTCCATGGATGTGATGTTTTAGTACGACTACTACCATCATTTACTACAAAGGTATATTTAAAGGTCACATATTTCTTTAATGCATTGTAAGTATTAAAGAAGTCCTTTGCTTGAATGTTATTATTACTTTTTGAACAGAAACAAACATTCTTTTGTATTCAAGTTTTACTCAAGTTTAGATACAAATTTAATGATCATTTCTTCTATCTGAAAGTTAAATAGTATTTATCATAAGATACATTATTTCATTATTCAATTTTGTTTCTTCTTATTTCCTCTTCCATCATCTTGACAAATTTAAAGGTGACTGAAACAAATAAACTTTTCCTTCTAATATTTATTCTAAGACTGGTAAAACATGCCCAAACAAAGTAACAAAAAACTTTGTTTTAAGACATATTAACAAAAAACAAATCAATTAATTCAATGGATAACTTGGCATAATTTCCTAGCTAGAAACATCACAAGGGTTATAACAGTTAAGAAAACCATATATGTGGAAGCATCATGTTGTTTATGGATCTAGGCCTCATAGTGTCATTATTACTTTGTTAGATAAAGTCTACAGGGTATTGGAAGTAGTACCAACTATTGAAATATCTTCGATCTTCGCGAAGCAGTGCATAAAGGTGGTCTCTCAGACCGAGAGATTTGTCGTCTTTATGGTTCGATCGAAAGGTGAACGAAAGGTCACTACAACCACAAAAACCTCTGCATGAGGTCTCTCTGGACAACAATAGTAGGTGGACAAGATAGTAGAAGAGCACAAATATATATTTTCCTCTCTTACTGGGGTGCCTGTTCACTGTCAGGTAAAGAAATCAATTGATTTGAAACCCGATGCTCCTCTTCTCGACGAGCCTGTGTATAGGTGTTATGTTACAGAGAATGAAGAAATCAAATGCTAGATCCAAGAGATAATTCTGAAGGGCCACATCAAACCAAGATCATCACCTTGCGGGAGCCCAATTATTCTAGTACAGAAGAAGGATGGGACATAGAGACTTGTATTGATTATAGAGACTTGAACAAGATCACATTCAAGAACTAATAACCAATCCCCTAGATTGACAATCTTCTCGATCAGCTCAAGGGAGCCAGGTTTTTCAATAAGATTGATTTGAAGTCAAACTACCACCAGGTGTCGATTGAGCAAACTGATGTATGGAAGACAACCTTCAAGTCCAAAGAAGGTCTCTTTGAGTGGCTGGTCATGCCTTTCATATTGACTAATGCCCCAACCACATTCATGTAAATGACAAATGATATCTTGCAGCCATTCAAAAAATCCTTTATGGTCGTATATCTGGATGACATCCTCATCTTCAACAAAACTAGGGAGGAACATTTGAAACATAATAAATAGGTATTGGGAACCTTGCAACAACACAATTTATATGCCAATTTGGAGAAGTGATCCTTTGGCATGCATAGAATCCAATATTTAGGATAGATTGTGGATGAGTAGGATGTGCATGTGGATCCATCCAAGATCCAAATCATCCATGATTGGTGAGCCTCAAAGACAATGACCAAGCTCCAAAGCTTCTTGGGCCTCGCCAACTTATACTATAGGTTTGTGTTTGGGTTCTTTCATATCGCTTGGGCCCTAAGATAGGTGACTAAGGGTGGAGAGAAGGCCAAGTTTTTGTGAGATGTATCCCAACAAAAAACATCTAAGTATTTGAAATCCCACCTCTTCTCAATGCCAATATTTATTCTACTAGACTTGGAACAACCTTTTGAGATTGAGACAAATGCTTCAGATTATGCTATCGATGCATTCCTCACTCAACACGAGCATCTGGTGGCCTATCACAATGAAACACTATTTGATGTTGTTCATAGATACCCCACCTATGACAAAGAGATGTACTCCATTGTGCAAGCATGTCGACAGTGGAAGAATCACATTATGGGGAAGAGAACGATCATCCACACTGATCACATGCCTCTACAATTCATGCATACAAAAGAAGAGTTACATAATGACTTCCATTAGAATTTGTCCATGTACCTACAACAAATCCACTTGAACATCAAGTACAAGAAGGGAAGAACTAACCATGTCACATATTTCCTCAGTAGATCCCCAGTTGTGGAACTAACCATAGTTATTAACTCCTGTGGGCATGAGACGTCCATGTGGCCACAATTACACAATAATGACTATGACTTTGCTACTACTTATTATACATTGAGCGCATGAAAAACAATTCCAAACTTTCATCTCCATGATGGATTGCTATGCCATTTGAGCCATCTATGTGTTCCTTCAAGCGAGCATGAAAAGATGATTTGGGAAGATCATTACAATCAAGAAACATGACATTTTGGTGTGGAACAAAAAATGGTAGTATTGCAAAAGCATTTTTATTGGCCAAAGCTTCGACAAGATGTCTGCAAGTATATCAGATTATGCACTGCCTGCGCCATTTTCAAGCCCTCCATCAAGAAAGAGGGGCTATTTCTACTCCAGATAGGCCTTGGCAGTCCATCTCCATGGATTACATGTCCGATATTCCTTCCACCAAGCATGAGAACGACTGTGTCTACATGGTCGTTGATTGATTCTCTAAGATGGAAGTTTTTGCACCTTTCAAGAAGAGCATCACAACCGAGGCCACCGCCGAGCTCTTCTTTGAACATGTTTAGGTTAATTTTTGGATCCCATGAACTATTATCTCAGATTGAGTAGTAGGTTCCTGAGCACTTTTTTTTCTAGCATATGGTTGACACCAAGATGACCAAATCGACTGCCTTCCACCCACATAATGATGGAAAAATAGAGATATCCAACATGATGTTTGTCCATATCTTGAGGATGTATAATTCAAAACATTCATGCACATGGGATGAAATCCTTTCTTATGTTCAACATAGCTACAATAGAGCCATCCAAAAATCTATTGGCCACAACCCTTTTTAGGTGTGCTTGGGATTCCAGCCATTGGCCCCAATTGATGTAACTCTGCCCATTGCAGCTGCACAGGAAGATTCCTACCATTCTCAGACCGAGACTGATCAAGAATTCAAAATTTGTTGAGTGAATCCAACACATCCAACAACAAGTTCATTATATTTTGTAGAAATCCAATTCCAAGTACAAGGAGCGCCACGATCAACATTAGGTACCACACAAGTTTTAGGTGGGAGATAAGGTATGGGTGCATTTTTAAAAATATCACCTCACATAATCCCATCAAAATATATGCCCACTCTAATACAATCCTTACACCATCACCAAGGATTTGGGTGAGAATGATTTTGAATTAAGTATTGCGCCTTTCCTTGGCTTGCACCATATATTTAATGTGGAACTGCTTCAACCCTATTTTCCACCTCTCTTGGACACTTTGGATGCAACTGAGCACTTATCCCATACAAAAATTGATCATGAATACATTGAATAGGAGATACTCGATCAGATCATGGACACCAAGACGAAGGGCACCCACCAACAAAACATCCAACTCTATCGGGTGATGGCTCACTCATCAGGGCAAGTGGCTCACTAGAAGTCAGATTCAACAAAAGTTTCCCCATATGATGGAGGAACTTGAATTAATGGAGACCATTGATTCCCCTCATGGGGAAGGAATGATACATGTATACATCGGTGGTCTCCCACCTATTCCATTGGCTCAAATTATAGTTTCCATCTTGGCATTTTTTCTACAATTTTTCGAGTCCCAAACTTACAGCGTTATTTTGAGGCCCTAAATTTTTTTTTTTGATGTGGAAATGCCCAATAGATCCTTATGGGATGTATTGGGTGTTTATAATGTGTACTCCTTGGATAAAAATTTTCGACGATGAATCAAGCACCCCAAACGAAGATCGTATGCAAAAGTTACACCCTAGGGAAGTTGGCGTATCAACTACCCCGATAGGGGCCCACAAACCTTTCGACATTTCATCTTCTCGGGTTATGGTTTTGGATGTTTAGGGTTTTCTAATTCATGTTTTATGTTAAAAAAGGCCTTTGGAGCCTCATTTTAATCATATTCTTGCAAATTATCATTGCCAACACATCTCTCTTCAAAGATAAGCTACTACCATTCTAGCTCACTTGTGTGCTTTGCATTTTACATTCTTTTGTATTCAAGACAATCATTAATAGAATATGAATTTTACTGTATTATTGTGTTCCTTGCAATATCTTTGTGTATTTCCTTGTTATGTCTCTGTTAAATTTTCGCCTTCAAGTCATTCTCAAAATAATCCATATCATAAAGGGATTCTCTTGAAGAGGAGTGTTCCACTCTAGAGGCGAAAATAATTGTATTCAACCTGCTTTATCTTGAATCCACCCCATAAAGAAGGTTGTGCTCCTCAAGGGGGAATTCAAAGCATGGTCAAAGGGTTTTATGAATAATTTCACATAATTTAAGGTATGATTCACATATTTTGTGGAGCTACTTCAAGGAAGAAATGGACTCATGCCATTTGTAATTAAATCAAACCCTAAAAATCATCCTAAGAAGAGTGCCTAAATTCTAGGGTTTCTAGTTGTTTCTTAATATTATATTATTCATTAGGGTGTGACGTGAAAGGTATGAATAGATGATAGATTAATTTTCCATACGAATGGTTGGAATATTGGGAGTTCCCCTCAAAGCTTAGTTGAATATATTTGGGAGGATTGAAAGAAGGATGAGTTCTATGTGAATTTTTTCCATATCTTTATTCTTTTCATGGATGACTAGGATTTTTTCAAGAATTGCCATGGGTTTATTGCTGAATTAATATTGTAGAAGGGAAAGTTTATAAAAAAATATGATATTAGGGCTGAGGTTGTTAAACCCTCCTTAATCCTTGATGCAACCTTGAATTATTGGATGATTTTGCTGCTGTAATTTTCTAGTTAGGTGAGACCTATTTGGTCCTCTTGATATTGTTGTGAAGCTATAATTGAATAAATGATGTAAATTATTTGTTCATTCCATAATAAGGCCACCCTGCTTTGTCTAATTCATATATGGTTTCATATTATGGCTCTTCCAACTTTATTGACTGGTTGCACGCTATTGTTGGATGTAATTTCATGGTTGTGATGATGAATTTTTTCTAAGGGATCTCACTTATTCTTTCATAATCTAAAAAATTATTTTGGAATAATTATGTCACATAAGTGGATGGATTAATTACATTTTATCCATCATATTCAAACCCTATTTCTCTTTGATCTTGACTCTATCACCCAATTTGATAAACATTTGTCTTAGTAATCCACCATTCCTTTTATTGTAAAGAACACCATAAGACAATTGTTTTTAGGGTTTCCTCCTTTGTTCCAAAAAAGAACCAACCTAAAGTGAGGAAAAGTTGATGTGGTGACAATGGAGAACCTTCCTAAGTGCCGCAAGGTTTTCACTTCATATAGGGACTTGAATATATTTGAGTGCACATATGGGAGGTGACAAATTGGTGCTGTTGTTGGGCACAAAATCTAGTTCCCTAGATTCAACATATTGGCTACAATTATTTAATGAGGGAATTTATTTGAAAATATTTTCTCATCTTACGACTCCACAAAGGAATGAATACCTTCTCCATAATATTTTTAAGTGACTTGCTATATGGAGAGGTGAGGACATCTAGTAGACTTGAAGGCATTTGAAGATTTACCTAGTGACTCCATTGATATGGAAATGAGGTATGATTTTGAAATGTTTAATAAATTTCATATCCATTTTTCATGTTGAATATTTGGAAGTGAAAAAATATGGCACCGATCCAAGAGTTAGAATCCAACTTGTTTTCTCCATTATATTTCTTGGATATCGTGGGATATTTGAATGGGCTCCCTCCTTCAAGATGGTTGAAGCTTTCTTTGAAGTTCCATGGACATCCTCATTTAGCTTCACAACATGTTAAATCTTAAATTGAACTTATTTCAGATCTCAATGTTGTCCATAAGGATATCATGATGAAGATGTTTGTACTTACCTTGAAATATTAAGCATTGGATGGTTGGATGATTGTAGTCCAAAGTAGATATCTTCATTTCCAGGTTTAATCAAAGCATTTTGGATCCTAGTTATGAAGAAGAAGAACATGTTGAAGGATCACATGGTGCATAAGTTGTGGCTTATAATGTCGTAGAGTGTGAGAAAATATTATTGATTTGGTGTTTTCATATCAAAGTGACCCTTTTGATCTTTTTTTCTTCTAAAACCAAACAAAAATATGATGTAGTAAACTCATTGGTTTCCATTGAAGAGGAGAAATACTTAAGATTATCCCAGGTAAAACTTGAAAAAGAGTTTCAAGAGGATGAATAGATTTATTTTTCATCACATGAGCCACTCATACATGGGATTTCAGATATATATGAAGTGAAGTTTGATGAATTTATTGATGGAGGAGATTATATTCAAGACTATGCATCTCATCTTGTTTTGGAAGAAACTTCTTGTGATGATGATGTACACTTATATGATGACATTACAACAACCAACATCATGGATTTTGAGGAGGACAAGGGTTTGGTATGTTATGGTGAATTTTTGTTTCAAATTTCTGAAAATGATAATGAAATATTTGAAGAGTTGAAAGAGATAGAGCTTGAAGAGAAACCTACAGAGGACGGATAAATTGCAGGTTTGGATGATAAGTGTGGTGATAAAATCCATGAAGACCTTGTTGCATATCCTCATATATGTTGAAGTGTGAGAATTTGGAGAGGATACATTCCTCTAAACGACCTCATAAGGTCAGCCCCTAACCTCCCATGGTAAGTTGACCTCTAACTGCCCTAGCTAGGTCGGCCCTAACCTAAGCTAGGTGAGCCCTACCCTAACCTAGGTTGACCCTAGCCTAAGGTCGACCCTAACCTATCCTAGGCCGGACCTACCCTAACCTATGGTGGCCTAACCTATACAAATGGACGGGGAGGCACCCCTCATAACAGTCAAACCACACTAATATTAGGCAATGACTAGAAGGCTTACTTTGAGACACACTAATTCTGTTATGAGGCAAAAACTAGGACATATCTGAGGAAAAGCATTTACTCTATTTTTAGGTAGCCTTAAGGGAATATTTGAGGCAACTAATAAATTTGTTCCGAGGCAAAATACAGGGAAGCCTTAAGGGAATATTTGAGGCAACCAATAACCCTTTTTTGAGGCAGAATACAGGGCAACCGTAAGAGCAGGTTTGAGGCAACAATAATCAACTACAGAACACATTTGTGACAACAACAACTACATAATCAAGTGAACAACAAAATCTATAGGTATGGGTAGAGGGTAAGAGATATTTGAAGACACATAGATAAAAATAAGTGTAATTGATTTATCTCTCTCTCAAGGATAAGTCATGTACGTTCATTATACTTGTTTGACTAATAAATATATCACAAGAAGTTTTGCTGGGTTTTCTTCCCCATGAGGGTTTCCTAGGATAAACATGTGCACACTGTGAATGTTTTTCTATCGATGATTTTTATGCTTGAGTTAAAGATTTAAAGGGTAAATAACACTACTATTATATGTTTAAGCTCAATTTTTAACATGGTATCAGAGCTCTAGGGCGTGGAAGTGCTCATTTATGCAATCTTCTAGAACATGCGCAGATCCTTAGGCGTTTTATTTAAGCACAATACTTGCAGAGATGTCTTCAATTTTTGTAAGGCTTGAGGACAGACTTGAAGGGGATTCAAAATTTAATGTTTGGAAAGCCAAAGTATTGAATATTATGGAAGAATATGACTTGGACAACTTTGTGATCAATACAATAGAAAGGGGGTAATGGATCTCAATTGCATGGATGAGAGAAAGGGGGTATCATCACGAGCCAACATTCTCATTTCCAATAGATGTTTGGGAG
Source organism: Picea engelmannii (assembly GCA_009831015.1). Classification (NCBI taxonomy): domain Eukaryota; kingdom Viridiplantae; phylum Streptophyta; class Pinopsida; order Pinales; family Pinaceae; genus Picea; species Picea engelmannii. Next base: position 162,375 of record ML792740.1, read on the forward strand.
TGACATTGCCATTATCTGGACACCACACCAGGGCAGTGGCTTTCAACCTTTCCTGAAAATTATAAAAGAATGAAAGAATGGAAAATAATGGATTTGGAAAAAGTGCATTGTGGACGAAGTTACCACACACCCTCTACAAAGGAATCCATGAATGAGATACTACGACCTCTTGTATGTCATGAGCCCTATTCCCATTGAGTCTTGACCCCAACCACCTCACCCACTTTACATGGCTTAGAGAGGGATATCTTGGAAAATTTCCTTGACCTAGAGAAAGATCTACCCAATAGGACACCTTATCAACCCTCCCATATTAAGTCTTGAAAAGTCACATAATGTCTTTGAGCAATTAACTGTTTGATATAGTGATCTTTGATGCACATGCTTAGGTGGCTCATTTATTTATTGGATTCACTTATCATGATGTTATGAATTTAGATCCTTGGAGGCTGTGCATATTTGTCTTTTTAGGACCTAGTTGGTGGAAAATTTTGGAAGAACAAGCCTAGCTTGGGCTTCCATGGGAATTGAAGCGCACAGGTGGATGCCAAGGGACCCCATGCTGGATGAGAAAGAAAAGGTGTTGGAGATCGAGAAGATGACATGGAAGACCTAGCCCAAACCTCACATGCAAAACTATTTACCCAGGAGGGGAAAATGCCTCCCTTTTTAGCATGACATCACCTAGGGGGGTTAGGGCATGGTGGTGAGGTGACATGCAGCGTGATCCAGGTGGATATGGGTGGCCACCCATCTATTCCAATTGGCTCCTCTTGACAATTTTTTGTTCAACACGTTCTTCTGTACTTCTATGTAATTGTGGGTTCTACACTTTCGGGGCTACCTGAATACCTACACATCTTCTAGGTGGAGATTGGTGGCATCCCACCTAATCCAACTGAATTATTTTGGATGTTTTCATGTCAACACATATTTCTATACTTCCAAGGCTGTTTTGGCGCCCTAAACAATGTTTTTTTGGCTTTCCATAGTCAAACTACAAACATAGTCATAGTTTGATAATGTAATGTGTAGTTCTCAAAAATACCTTTCCAATGGGCTATCACGTGCCTAAAACAAGGGTCTTATGAAAAATTTACGACCACAGGAACTTGAGGTACCAACTTACAAATCGGGGCCCACATGAATTTTGGCGTTTCACCTCCTAGGGTTAGGTTTTTGGATGTCTAGGGTTTTTGAATTCATGAGTAACGTTAAAAAGGCCTCTGGAGCCTCATTGTAATCATTCCGCTTAGACATATGTGCATAGCAGCCACATCTCTTCTTAGAGATAGCTACCACCATTTGAGCAAGTTGTTTCAGTTATGCAGTTTTATAGTTTCATCCTGTTTCATTTATTCAATAAAATATATTATCCATTGGATATATGTGTTGTTATCCATATCTTTGTGTTTATTGTATTCCGTATGTTAATCAGTTTGTTTTGCTCCTAAATATGGATCAGTGGTATCAGAGTAGTCTTCTCTTCATTTATTTTTCTTCATGCATGTCCCCGACAAGATCTGGGTACAAGAAGTTGGGACTTGATCTAGTCGATCCTTTACAAGACCGGTTGCGTCGAGCCCGAAAAAAACCCATGGGGGATGAAAATAAATATGATGGAGAAGGATATCCTTTTAAAATGTTTCTCGAGGAATCCCTTGCATGAAAAAGGAACGAAATGATAGACAACTTTCCACAGATCCTTCGACAATTGTCCATAGGAGAAACATCTTCATCAAACGACCATGCAACCCCCTTCAAGGTACATGTAAACTTTGATATTCCATTATTTGAAGGACTGATAGATGTGGATGTTGTATATAAATGGTTGAATATGCTCAAAGGGTATTTTTCAGTCCACAATTTTTCCGATAGGGAAAATATTAGTTTACACTCCTCAAGGTTGTCCCCCATGTTAAGGACTGGTGGGATACTTACTCTGAGTAAAGGGCCATAGAGGAATTTTCAATATTTGAGGTCTCCCATACATGGGATTCCTTCCGGGATGCCATTAAATAACAATACTACCCTGTTGGAAGCTACGAGGACTAGTACACCAGATGGACCACCCTGAGTCAGAAAAGGGACCAAAAAGTACCAGATTTCACCCATACTCTCCATACCCTGCACACCAAATTGGGTATCAAAGACTCTGAGTGACATATGGTGCTCTAATACCACAACTATTTTCATTGATACATTCAAACATAAATGGATTTTCTGGACATCACATCATTGGGTATGACTTATAGATATGTAATCAAGATCGAGCATAAATTTAAGCAACTGAGGCGAGAATTTGGATCTGCAAAATCCTCACAACTGAAGCATGGAAAAGGCATCCCAAACCCACACAAAAAGGGACAAAGCAAAGATGGCCACTCTCAGGACAACCAGTCCAAGATGAAACACAAGAAGGGTAATGAGAATTTGAAGAAGGACACAGGAAAATGGTGTGAATACCATAAATCCCTTGGAAAAACACCGAAGAATGCCGCTCCAAGAAGTCACTCATGGTTGAGCTTAAAGCTTCCGAGTCAGAGGCCGATTCCGACTCCAAATAAAATCCAGAAGGAGGGAAGAAAATTATCGATGCTAAACCCAGTTCCACTATCGCTACCACCAAAATCCATCCAAGTGAACCAGAATAATTGGAGGAAGGGGAACACCTCTTTCACTCATAGATGTGGGTAAAGGGGGCTTCGCTTCATTTCATTATCGATAGCAACAGTCAGAAGAACCTAATCTCAGTAGAGGTTGTCAAGCGGTTGTACTTGCCGACGACACCACACCTGTAGCCCTACACCATCAGCTGGCTTCGCCAAGGAAGAGATCTCCGTGTCATCCACCAGTGTCTTCTTCCCTATGACATCAAGCCTTTCAAAGATGAGATATTGTGTGATATTTCCCCCATTGAATTTTGTGATGTTCTTTTAGGACATCCATATTTGTGGAAGCGTCATGCTGTGTATGAGTCTAGACCCCAAAATATTATTACCTTGGGTAGACAATTGTACAGGATACTGGAGGTAGCGCCACCTACCGCTATTTCTTTAATCTCTACTAAGAAATGTTGTAAGGTCATTTCAGAGACCGCAAAGTTCGTCTTCTTTGTGATCCGTGCTCATAGTAAGAAAAAGGTTACTGCCACATCTGTGGCCTCTACACAAAACCTCTCTTTGCAGTAGAAGAAAGTGGGCGTGATCGTGGAAGAGTACAGATACATATTCTCCTCACCCACCGGGGTATCGACACACTACCAATTCAAGCATCCAATTGATCTAACCCCCGGTGCACCTTTTCCTAATGGACCAATTTATCATAGATCAATGATGGAAAATGACAAAATCAAGCATTAGATCCAAGAGATTCTTCAAAAGGGGCACATCAGAGCCAACTCATCCCCTTGTGGAATCTCAATTGTACTGGTGCAGAAGAAGGACGGGACTTGGTGACTCTACATTCATTAGAGAGAATTAAAAAAAATCATAGTCAGGAACTGGTAACCAATTCCCAGAATTGATGATCTTCTTGACCAACTCAAGGGGTAAAGTTATTCAAAAAGATTGACCTAAAGTTTGGCTACCACCAGGTTCCCATCGAACCAATTGATGTATGGAAGACAAATTTCAAATCTAAAGAAGGTCTCTTTGAATGGCTGGTCATGCCATTTGGATTAAAAAATGCACCAACTGCTTTTTATGAGATTTATGGATGATGTATTGAGACCCTTCACTAACTCTTTTGTGGTGGCATATTTGGATGACATCCTCAACTTCAACATAACTCGGATGGAGCACATGCAACATATTCAACAGGTTTTGAGCACTTTGTGGCAACACAAGTTGTATGCCCACTTGGAAAAATGCCCCTTTGGCATGAACATGGTCCAATACTTGGGATATGTTGTTGATGAGTATGGGGTACATGTTGATCCAGATAAGATCCAAGTCATCCGTGACTGGCCAACCCCGACCACACTAACTGAGCTTTAGAGATTCTTGGCCCTATACAACTTCTATCGACGGTTCATGTTGGGATTCTCCCATATTTAATGGGATCTCACTCAATTGACCAAGGGCGGTGGTAGGGAAAATTTTGCGTGGGGGAAGGAAAGAAAACAAGCATTTGATGATCTGAATCATCGCTTGTGCTCAACTCCAGTACTCTCCTTGACCAATCTGCAACAACCGTTCAAGATTGAGACTGATGAATCTGAATATGATGTAGGCACAATTCTCACTCAACATGGTCATCCGGTGGCATACCATAGTGAGACACTCTCAGATAATGTTTGTAAATACCCCACCTATGACAAGGAAATGTATTCCATTGTACATGCCTGTCGTCAATGGAAAAATTACATTTTGGGAAAGGAGGCAATCATCCACACTGATCATAAGCCTTTGTAATTCATACATATACAGGGGAAGTTGCAGAATGAACTCCATCAAAAGTGGTCCACCTTCCTGCAACATTTCCATATCAACATCAAGTATAAGAAAGGGAGCACAAATTGTGTCGCTGGCTACCTTAGTCGAACTCCCATGGATGCACTCACTACCGTGCTCCATTCCTGTGGACATGAGGCATCTGAGTGGCCCCAACTTTATCAACAAGATCTAGAATTCACCACCACCTATCTGTAGATTTTAACCTTGTACACTATTTACTACAAACAAATTTTTAGTAAAAGAACATAAATGATACAATGGAAAATACAAACATTACATAGAGTTTTTTCCTCTGGAAACCCAAACCGAGAAAACCAACATATTCTATATTCATTCATAGTAATACATTGTTTACAATACAATATACATATAGGATCCAATGACATCCAAAAACCTAAACCAATGACATGGATTAGTCAAAAACCCTAATTCCTTATCTGGAAATAGAAAACCATCGAAAAAAACAATGTGCCGAAAAACCACCCAACAATGGACATAGAAATCAAGGCAACACGAAAAACGAGGCAAAAATGCAACACGTTTCCTGAGGATTTTTTTTTTTCTCAGGGGTGCTACCCTCAAACCCCCACNCCCCCCCCCCCCCCCTCAAACCGCCCTGCGCACCCGGTGAAGCGTAGACACTACTACTCGTGCAAATAATATAACACATACCCAACACGATCAGATCTTGGGTACAGACGTGAATGTCACCAGTTTTCACATTTAGGATGGATTTTTATGCCATATGGTCCACCTCTGTGTTCCTGCAAGAGAGCGTGCAAAGTTGATTTGGGAATCTCACTATAGTCGGATGGTAGGACATTTTGGCATGGAGAAAAATGTGGTCGTTCTACAAAAACATTTTTATTGGCCGAAACTTCGACAAGACATCAACAAGTATATCAGATCTTGCACTGCCTGTGCCATTTCAAAGCCAACCATCAAGAAGCAAGGCTTATACGCCCCTCTTCCTACTCTAGAGAATCCTTGGGAATCCATCTCAATGAATTACATGTCTAGCCTTCCATCCATCAAGAAAGGAAATGATTGTTTATTTGTGGTAGTTGATCAGTTTTCAAATATGTCCATCCTCATAGCATGCAAGAAGAACATCACAATGACAGATACTGCCAAGGTCTTATTTAAATGAGTGTGGGTCCATTTTGGGATACCACATATGATCATATATGACTGGGACAATAGGTTCCTCAACACATTTTGGTTGAGTCTTTGGTCACTATTGGACACCAAGCTCACTAAATCCACTACTTTCCACCCCCAAACTAACAACCAAACATAGGCCGTCAATTGGATGATTGTGCACATCCTGCGCATGTACAACTCTAAATATCCAAGTACATGGGATGAGAGTCTTTCCCATGTTCAACACAGTTACAACATGGCTCTCTATATCTCCACCAACCATAGCCCATTTTAGGTGGGGTTGGGATTCCAACCTTTGGGCCCCCTTGATGTTGCACTACCTCTTGCATCCCCACAGATCAAATCTTCCCATGCTCAATCTAAGACTGAAAAAAACCACTAGATTCATTGAGCGGATTCAACACATCCACCAATAGGTCCATGATATTTTGTAGAAAGCCAATGCTAAGTACAAGTACCGCCATGATCAATAGAGGGTACTGCACTAGTTTCAGGTGGGAGACAAGGTCTGGTTACATTTGCAGAAAGTGTGCCTTACAGGACCCCATCAGAATCTCCACCCACTTTTCTATGGGCCTTACACTATCACCAAGGCTGTGGGTAGCAATGATTTTGTGTTCAACACTCCACCCTTCCTTGGATTGCACCCAATGTTCAATGTGGACCTCCTTCAACCATATTTTCCACCATTATTGGACATCTTAGAGATCACATAACAACTGAAACCAATAGAGATCAACCGTGAAAGCATGAAACATGAATTTGTTGATCAGATAGTGGACACACAGGTCAAGAGAACTTGCCAGCAGAGGATCCAACTTTATCAGGTTATCAAAGAAGGGCAGCTCCTACACCAAGGAAAGTGGCTCACCTGGGGCAAAATTCAGTAGAAGTTTCCTCATCTGATGGGGGAACTCAACGCAATGGAGACCATTTCTTCCTAAGGGGGAGGAATGATACATGTGGATATTGGTGGCCACCCACCTATTCCAACTGGTTCCTCTTGACAATTTTTAGTTCAACACGTTCTTCTCTACTTCTTTGTAATTGTGGGTTCTACACTTCCAGGGTTGTCTGAATCCCTACAGATCTTTCAGGTGGAGTCCGATGGCCCCCCACCTAATCCAACTGGATTATTTTGGATGTTTTCATGTCAACACATATTTCTATACTTCCAGGGCTGTTTTGAGGCCCTAAACTGTGTTTTTTTGGCTTGCCACAATCAAAATATAGATAGAGTTAGAGTTTGATGGCATAATGTGTAGTTCTCAAAATGACCTTTCCAATGGGCTATCATGTGTCTAAAACAAAGGTCATATGCAAAAGTTACGGCCCTGGGAAGTTGAGGTACCAACTTACCCATCGGGGCCCACATGAATTTTGGCCTTCACCTCCTAGGGTTAGGTTTTTGGATGTCTATGGTTTTGGAATTCATGAGTAACGTTAAAAAGTCCTTTGGAGCCTCATTGTAATCATCTGCTTATAAGAATACGCGTAGCAACCACATCTCTTCTCAGATATAGCTACCACCATTCGAGCAAGTTGTTTCCGTTCTACATTTTTATAGTTTCAGCCTATTTCATTTAATCAATAGAAGATATTGTTCACTGGATATCTATGTTTTTCTCCATATCTCTATGTTTATTGTATTCAGTCTATTAATCAGTTCGTTCCGCTCCTAAATCTAGATCACAATGGCACATGGATGTTTTGAAGGAATCATGAAGGAAATGGTCGTATTGCTTGATATATGGCTTGGAGAAGCCCCTCCACTCTCATCCATCACCAATGACCTCATATTTGTGCCAAAACATCCCCTAAAGGGGCGACATCCATATGAATTAGGGTTTTTCTTATGTGCAAAAGTGTTTTTTTAATGAATTGTTTAATATTACTTTGTTAAGGGGGGAAGATTAGGGTTGTTGACCCCTAGTATTGTGGTTTACCCCTAAATATGTGGACAAGTCACCTTGGTGACATTTTTTATAAATAAGAGATCATAAGATCTCATTTTAACATAACTCCCCCTCTTGTGAGAAGGCATTGATCTGAAATTTTCACTACCTTTGACAAATTATGTCTTTTATGCTCTAGTTTATGGGTATATTTTGGTGAATGGTTGATGGAATTCTAGCGCTAGCCTTGGAAGGCTTATCTTTTTCTCTTATGGTGGATTGTCGTAGCATTTTCCTTGAAATTGGTATGGTCTTTCACTTTCATGCTATCATTTGTTTCAAGTCAAGGTTATTTTTCTAGGAACTAGGTGGGAAACATGGATTTTGTGAATTATAAGTCCATCTCTTTTGGAAAGTTTTCTTTGAGCCCTTGACTCTCTTTCCTCATTGAGGCGTCCTCTTTCTCCCAACAATTTTTTTTCTGTACTAAGTTGTTTCCTACAGCCATAAGGCTGCATAAAACCCTAACCCTAGACCATTATTATCTTACAAACTAACCCTAAGAAACCCCCCAAACTTCACTCACCTAATCTACTAATTAGGTTGCACTTTTTAGGCTAATTTGGGGGGATTTTTATTTTTATTTTTATTTATTTATTTATTTTTTCTGTTGTACACATTTAAATTATACAGCCATAAGGCTTATAATTTACTTCAGAAAATCACTTCATAACAACCCTCTTGTTTTCTCTCAAAGTACTTCACATAATTCATAGTCAATTGCTAATTTTGTTTTGACATTGTTAACTAGTATTGTGTTTACTTCATGCTTATTTAGATATATTTATTTACTGATATACATTAGTTACTAACTTCTGTTATTAGGGAAAAAAATATTCACTTTCTTGTCCACTTGATTATATTGGAATAAATGCTTGTTTTTCTTGTGTCTCGGGCATGTATTCAAACTTGGCGGGTCACTCAACCTACTTGGAAACCTTTGGACCTTCTCAAGATCTCATTCCAAGACCTTTATACCATTTAGACTTGACTTCTAGGGACTTCATCTCCATATTCATCCGTCTTCATCTCTTTCCCCCTAGGGTCACCGATATTCCCCCCTTGAGGTGAATACCTCACCTCTAAAGTGAGGGGGACACCTACCTAAGGTGACAGTGGGTAGGTGACCTCTTAATAATTGGAAATGGTTGGGTCATGCCTTTTCCAACCTACAACTTGTGTGATAACATTTTTTCACCGTTTCAGGGGAGGATTTTGAATCCTCTTTCAAACCCTAACAATACTTTGGCAAGATATCCTGAAGCATTTATCCCCTAGATTTCCTAGCGACCCCACCCAAGGGACGTTCCCTTTCCACCTTTCTTGATGAGTTCTTCTTGAAGCTCATATGGCGACTCCATCTTCCTAGAACCCACTTTTCCCTTTTTCCGCTTTCATCCCTTGATGAGACTTGAGCTCATCTGGCGACCCCATTGAGGAATTACCCTAAGTAATAGAACCATGTCCTCACGAGACTTACGATGGGTATTCCATAAGGTTTATCCCTCCTTTGATGTTCAAGATATTCTTGGATATCCAAACCATTGTCCAACTGAATGGAGGGAAAATTGCCTCAAATTTGACAATGATCCAACTCTAACAGTCACCCATGTTGTCAATTATATGAAGTATGTTTCAAGCCTAGATGCGCTACATGAGGATGTGCTAATGGAAATTTTTGTATCCTCACTAGAATCAAGTCAAAAGGATTGGCTCACACACTCATGTAATCCGAAGAGTATCCCTTCTTCTACAAAGCTCATTTAAGAATTTCTCAGTAATTATTGGCCATATACTTAGAGTTTGGAAAATGATTTTCAAGAGCTCAAACTCACTCTTTGCAGAGAGGGTTTTCCGACCAATGATGAGACAATAGATGAATAAATTCTCAAAGAACATACTCATGAAAATAACCTTGAAGAAGATCACGATGAAGAAAATCCGGATGAGACATTTGATGAAGAAGAATTGCTCATATATACCCTTCCACTTGATGAGTACATCCATACCTCTACTCCTCCTACACATCAAGAAGAGAACATGATGAATTATAATCATTTTGAAAACTTTGATGATGCTTTGTTCCATGACTGTGGAAATGATGAAAACTATCAAAAGGAACTCGATGAAGTTTCTCTTGCAGAAGGCCTGAACGAGACTTTGTTGTCTGCTTTCCCTTTTGAAGAAAATGAAGTTATCTAGTCTTGTGAGGAAGTGATCATCTCCTATGATGCAAATGAATTCATGGAACAACCCTCGTATATATTTGACGAACACATTGATGATTTCATATAGGTTGGGAGATGTAGATGGCATGTGGGTTGCTTCATTATTGATAGAGATCCCATTTATGACATTGAGGGTAGCTATCAAGAAGAGGGAGTTGAAATTTCATCTTCAGAGGACTAGCCTCCATGCATGTATGATTTAGATTTTTGGCAGACTAGTGATGACATGGTTACATATTTGTTCTACCCTTTCGACGATGACTTGTCGTTATCTTCATTCATCCCTTAATACATACCCTTTTGAGGATGCGCATTTGTTTTATGAGTATTCTCAGCCATTGTGATAAGATTTTAAGGATTACTAGGACGTGGCCACTAGAGAGAAATCATATATTCATCCTCCAAAACAAAAAGTATTTTCGTCTTGGATATTTTCATCAATATTTGCACGGGAAGAGGTAGTTTTTTGCTACACCCGAGACTGTTCCTTACCTCTTACCTTATTCTCCAAGAGACCATTAAATATTCCTCCGATATTTCATTTCCTCTCAGTCCTCGACAAACAATGAGTCTTTATGTGTAGATGAAGATGAAATTTCATCTACATATAGTAGCACCCTTTAGAGATGGATTGATCAGTCTTGTGGCTACACTTTCAGGCAATATGATCATGTAGATGGTTTCTCTTTCCAGTAGGATTTCCTCCCTCCCACCCATGTTCATGAGTTTTATTTCATGATTGTTTATATGTGTGTTTATAGTCATGTTTATTTTGTGCTTGACTTATCTTTGTTGTGTTATATGATTAATCACATGGGGGGATACTTTGATGAGATGATCAAATGGTTACACTAGGTGTATGAATTCACCTAACATCATCCAACACGTGATCTTCAGGGCCCCGGGCCCCAGGTAAGTAAGTAAGTCATTTTGATTTCCCATATTAGTTTAGATTCATTTCACTTTCATTTTTCTCTACTTGCATATTGATTTCATGATTAGCTTATAAATTTTTGAAAAACATTTGTCAAAATTTTTATTTTCTCTCTCTCTCTCTCTCTCTCTCTCTCTCTCTCTCTCTCTATATATATATATATATATATATATATGGATGAAGGGTGATAGAACCACCCTAGATGATTTTATCCCTTTGTCTAAGTTTTTGGCAGGCACATGTCTACCATGAGATGTTGTGGTTCTCATGCACTCTATGGCGAGCACATGTCCCCAAGTAGGAGCCAGATGTTATCCCCATTTTGTGGATAATTAAGGAGATTATGTCTCGAGGCCCTCAGGGTGCATATATGGAGTACCGAGAGACTACATGTCTGACAATATCCTTTTGCACAGATGGAGACCCTTCTCATCACCATAGAGGTCGTAGATTTCCATATGGAATCCACCACATCAACTGGCTTCTGGAAGGTAGAGGGCCTTGCTCCATGAGGTAAAAATCAATATTATGGTGAACATCATTTCAATACTTAAGCCAATTGAGTATGTTTCATATTATATTTTCTCTAGATTTCATGATATATTCTTGGACATTATGCCTTTTTCCATGCTTCACCTTGGTGGTTGACATTGTTCCCTAGTAAGTGATCTTCCTTGGGGATGGGTTTGATACTAGGAACTCCCTTGAAGATCCGTCGTACCATTCTCGACCATACTTACAAATTTCCATAACTATTCCACCCCATTTTCCTTATCTCTTGGGATTTTAGGGTGTATTGACCCAAGAAGGGGTTGTCCCTCATTCTATGGGAAGAATGGGATGAATGCCCAAAGGGATTGATGTTGGGTAAAAGATAAAATACTGTGTCTGAACCTTCTAGATGCTTCGCCTAGGGATCACCCAAGAAAGCAATGAAACACTTATCTTTGAGTAAAGGGGGACCCACAATGAAACATGATTTAAAAATGCTTAAAAGGTTAGTTGAAGGATATGAGGTCTCATCATGAGTCGACCTATCATGTCCATGAACATCTAGTGGTATGAAATTACCATCATCTAGTCACCAAACCAAGGTAATGTCTCTTAGTTGCATGGCTAAGAGAAAGGGGGTCTCATCATGAGACAACCTTCTCATTTCCACTAGGTGTTTGTGGGTGACATTGCCATTATTTGAACACCATGCCAGGGTAGTGGCTTTCAACCTTTCCTCAAAATTATGAAAGAATGAAAGAATGGAAAATAATGGGCTTGGAAAAGTGCATTGCGGACGAAGGTACCACACACCCTCTACAAAGGCACCCATGAATGAGACACTACGATCTCTTGTATTTCATGAGCCCTATTCTCATTGAGTCTTGACCCCAACCACTTCACCCACTTTAAATGGATTAGAGAGATATTTGTTGGAAAATTTCCTTGACCTAGGGAAAGATCTACCCAATAGGACACCTTGTCAACCCTCCCATATTTAGACTTGACAAGTCACATAATGTCTTTGAGAAATTAACTATTTGATATAATGATATTTGATGCACATGCTTAGGTGGATCATTTATTGATTGAATTCACTTATCATGATTTTATGACTTTCTATCCTTGGAGGGCATGCTTATTTGTCTTTGCAGGACCTAGTTGATGGACAGTTTTGGAAGAAAAATCATAGCTTGGGATTCCTTGGGGCTTGAATCCCACAGGTGGATGCCAAGGGCTTGCATGTTGGATGAGAAAGACAAAGTTTTGGAGACTGATAAGATGATGTAGAATACCTATCCCAATCCTCACATGGAAAACAATTTTCCTAGGAGGGGAAAAATGTCTCCTTTTTGAGCATGACGTCACCTAGGGGGGTTAGGGCATGGTGGTGAGGTGACATGCAATGAAACATGGAAATTTTGAAGGAATCATGAAGGAAACGGCCGTATTGCTTGATATATGGCTTTGAGAAGCCCCTCGACTCTCATCCAACACCAACAACCTCCTCTTTGTGCCAAAACGTCCCCTAAAGGGGTGACATCCATATGAATTATGGTTTTTCTTATGTGGAAAAGTGATTTTTTAATGAATTGTTTAATATTACTCTGTTAATGGGGTAATATTAGGGTTTTTGATCCCTATTCTTGTGGTTTACCCCTAAATATGTGGACAATTCACCTTGGTGACATTTTATATAAATAAGATATCATAAGATCTTAGTTTAACATAACTCTCCCTCTTGCGAGAAGACATTGATTTGAAATTTTTGCTACCTTTGGAAAATTATGTCTTTTATGCTCTTGTTTAGGGCTATATTTTGGTGAATGGTTAATGGAAGTGTATATCTAGCCTTGAAAGGCTTATCTTTTGATCTTATGGTGGATTGTCTTATCGTTTTCCTTGAAATTGGTATGGTCTTTGACTTTCATGCTATCGTTTGTTTCAAGTCAAGGTTATTGTGCTAGGAACTAGGTGGGAAGTATAAGGGCATACACCCCCACCATAGTATTCATCATTTTATGCTTCATATTATTGGTTACACAAGGGTTTGCTAAGAGAAGTATAATGGCATACACTCTCTTAGCTTAAACCCTAGCTAGAGAAACATGCCTTGGGGAGTAAGAGGGTTTACACCCACAAGGATGTAGCTTCTCTAAGATATTTCTTTGCATGACCCCATTAACCCAATTATTAAGAGCACTAGTCATTTATTATTGCATGAGAGATATAAGATTATTGCCTTGGGAAACATGATTTTTGTGAATTATATGTCTATCTCTTTTGGAAATTTTTCTTTGAGCCCTTGACTCTTTTGCCTCATTGAGGCGTCCTATTTCTCCCAACAATTTGTTTTCTGTACTAACTTGTTTTCTACATCCATAAGACTGCAGAAAACCCTAACCCTAGACCATTAATATCCCACAAACTAACCCTAAGAAAACCCCCAAACTTCACTCACCTAATCTACTAATTAGGGCACACTTTTTAGGCTACTTTGGGGGACATTTTGATGGTTGATTTTTCTGTTGCACACCTTTAAATGCTACAGCCATAAGGCTGATAATTTACTGCAGAAAATCACTTCATAACAACCCTCTTGTTTTCTCTCAAAGTACTTCACATAATTCATTGTCAATTGCTAATTTTGTTTTGACATTGTTAACTGGTCTTGTGTTTACTTTATGCTGATTTATATATATTTATTTGCTGATTTATATATCTTTATTTGATGATATACATTAGTTACTAACTTGTTATTAGGGACATCAATCTTCATTTCTTTTCCACTTGATTATATTGCAACATATTCTTGTTTTTCTTGTGTCTCGGACAAGTATTCACACTTGACAGGTCACTCAACCTACTTGGAAACCTTTGGACCTTTTCAACACCTCATTCCAATACCTTCATACCATTTATAATTGAATTCTAGGGACATCATCTCCATCTTCATCCATATTCATCTCTTCCCCCCTAGGGTCACCCAGATTCACCCCTTGAGGTGACTACCTCACCTCTAAAGTGACGGGGACACCTGCCTAAGGTGACGGTGGGTAGGTGACCTCTTAGTTGTCACCATTTAGTGGTTGGGTTGATATTTTCCCAACCTACAACTTGTGCGATAACAATCCTAATCCCATGAACTTCAAACCTTCACTCTTCTTGTCTATCTAGATCCATATTCAAGGTGCGATTTGACTCCATTTCCTGAAGAGACAAAACAACACTAGTCTTAAGCTCACAAGGTGGTATAAAACACAAACCTTTTACATTTCTCTTAAAGCAACCTAGTAGTTGGATACCCAATTACTCTACCACCCTCAATTTAATCCAACGCTTGGAAAACTTGATAATTTTATTGCTGATGTTGTAAATGTTTGCTACAAACATTAGGGATGATATAAATTTATGATAAATCACTTAATACTATGGTTTAATAAGGATAAAATCGTTGTTGGATACTTGAACCTTATTCCAATTGATAAGTGTTATATTTTGATATTTTATTGGCAATTTTTGAGGGATGTTTTCTTATTGTTGTTACAAATGTTCATTGCTAGTATAAATATTTAGATATTGCAGAAAATTGTTGCAGTAACCCTCTTTTCATTGATATCTAGTGTATGGGATTATTGCTTGCATTTATAAACTTTATAATTGTTGAAATCTCTCTCATATATTCAATCAATCAATTGTCTTGTCTCGTTTTCAACCTTATCCTCAAACCTAGCCTATCATCTCAAGTGATTAAGATAGGGGGCTCTAGAATTATCTTCAACTTTCTATAGGATCCCTTGAGGTAAAAAGAGAATCCTACCTTGTTTTGGATTTTCACCCATTACCAAAACAAGGGAAATACTTGTCTAGGTGACAATGAAAAATATTTCCAATTGTTACACAACTTTGGTGTCTTATGGAAGGGTTTGCACAAGTACAAATCCTATGATAACAGGCTCAACAAGCCTTGACCACACCTATTGACTTACCCTCAATTCAACTTTGGATCGTTTCTCAAAATGAAGGGCCCAACTTTGGGATTGGATCTAAAAATCATCCTTTCATATCGTGAAAGAACTCCAATTCCTTCATCCATTTTCCTTCCAAAATTATTATTCTTTTTAGATAGACTTGTTCTTTGTCATAGTCTAGTGTCTTTGGATGATTCTATTGGAAATATTCTAGTCATCCTAGATAACATTATGGAGTATCTCTAGTGCAGTGTATCTTTCTAATGCCATTGGCTTGAGTTGATGTAGTTGTGTTTACACTTCTTGGGGCGAGTGGAAAAATTGGTCCATTGCTTCATAATCCTTTTGAATATCTTGCATTTTTTCTTCTTTTTGGGACATATCACTAGCTTATTGGCCTCAATATGCATTTGACCAATCTATTTCTATAGTGTACCAATTGGTTTCTTCTTTTGCTAGACAATGTGCATCCAATTTTGGGTAGTGTTGTAGATATCTTTATGCCATCCTCGCTTGAGTCGATGGTGGTCATGACTTGATTTTGAAGCAATTTTAGGAAGCCTCTTGTATTCCATGTTATTTAACTTGTTCTTATACATTAGGTATCTAGTCATAGCCATGCTCTCAATGGGGGAGAGGATTGTTTCTAAGAGGAGGATGAGATAGGGCATATTTCCTTTAATTTTGAGATTATAGGTTATAAAATTCTTTTGTATTTGCTCTATCTTTCTCCAGGATTGACGAGAGATACTACAACCCTAGACTTCACATCCATAAAGAATAACATGTGTAACACGAGTCTTAAAGAGGATTTTCTTCTTATCCCAACTCCAAAGATCAACTGATTTACAATTGTTTTCAAGCCCATAATAAGCTTTCCATCCCCCAATAATCCTTTTCTCAATGCTATAATTCCAATTGAGCTTGTGGTGAATATCAATTCCAAGATATCTGTATGAAGTCACTTCCTCCAAGTTGTTTTCATAATAATAATAATAATAATCTATTTTTAAGGTCACAACCAAGCCATATACCAAATTAGTGTATGAGACCTCCTCCGCCCAACGATTTTACTGGTAAAGTCTATAGAGGTATACATACCCTACCCCCCTCTGGTTTGAACTTGTGACCTCTTAGGAGGTAACACATGTTCTTAACCATTAGGCCCACTGAGGATGTTCTTAACCATGAGGCCCATATACAAAGGTATCATAAGGGATCTGATTGGATTTAATAATCATGACCTTAGTCTTATCAATATTAACAGTCATACCATATTGGAGAAAAAATCGTTGAGGATTCTTAGTAACTATATATATATATATATATATATATATATATATACTAGTGCAAATTTACAGAGTCTAATACAACCTAGTGCAAATTTACAAAGTCTAATTTAGGATCATGTTTATATTACTAGTGCAAATTTACAAAGTCTAATACAGCCGCCAATTGTCCCACCTACTAAGAGGAAACCGAGACAACTGGCCTGAAGTTTCCATCTGTCTTCAAACAAGCAAAAATTTGCCAAGCTATCGTCCTGCCCGAAGGAAACCAGGATAGACATCCTGAATGCATTCAATCCAGTGTCTAGCAACCTCATTATAGACATATATAATATCTACTGCTAGGAGAAAATGAAAATTAGAAACATTCATGTGACCTTTTGACTAGGTGAGTCACTATCATCATCTTTATTTTTCCATCCTGCTGGAATTGCGTAGGCTTGCGCGCAGGTAGGACATTGTAGTCATGGGGACGCTCTGGAGTGTGCTGCATACATCATGTCTAGGTGGTGGCTGATTTGAATGACTCTGAAGATCTGGTCATCCACCATACTGCGAGTTTCAAAGAGGAGCTCGAGATAACTCGTATCGTGGTAGGGAGGCTGGTCCTCCCAATTCTCCTGAATAGTCAAGAAGGGATTTGAGCATGGGTTCCCTCCATGTCTGCTATGGATTTGCTAAGCCATCTTGTTGGCTGATTATACTATTGAGCTGATGTCTCTGGGGGTGGTCCGCGTGTTGGGCTTGCCATTTCTTCTCCTCCGCTCAACACTTCTTCCTGAACGTAGCAAGTGGCGAAGTACTCTGCCTGTTCTTCTTCCTTACGCCTGTGAGAGGTTCCAGGATCTGGAAGCTTAATCTCGTTTCCAAAAGCCGTGGGGGGATTCCAATTGTCCGGGACGGTGAAAATTAGGTGTTCCAGACAGTTCTGGATGGATTTGTCCAGAGCCATCTCCTCCACATACGCCATGGGTGGCTTTTTGTGTCTCCCGTGCTCCCTGGTTGCCCTGGTTTCCCACGCAGATGCAAGGGCCAACACTCGCTCAAATTCCTTCTGCCTCTTCCTGTGAGAGTCATAGGCATACCACATCGCACCTTTGTGAGGCTTCCCGCACACTCTCAGCATGTGGAGGAGCTGAGCTAAGGCCGGGGCATCGACAGACAGATTGCCCTGCTCCAGCACCCTGCAAATTGGATTTGCAAATACATTGTTTTGCCATTCAAACGACTGATAAGGGTGAGGCTAATTGTGACCGTGGCAACCATTAAACTCGAGTGCTTAATGCTCTGGAGTATCGTTCCCTTCGCTTGCTTGAGGGGACTCATCAACTGGACATGGCTGCGTGGGCGCCCACCCAGCTTTAATGGTGAGAGGATGGGAGGCGATGGCAATTATTTATGGCATTGCCCGTCACATTGCCACTTGGCTTGCGTGTTCGATGTGGCACCCCATCCGGGGGTTGGAGATATTTGTTGGCTAAAGCTTGGCACCGATTTGAGATGTTTGAGTTTTCAGATGTGCCTGCTTCCCAATAGAAGTGGTCTATCTCCTTAATTACTCCTTCATTTTCCAGGCAGTCCGCTACCTTGTTTGCATCTCTTTTTACGTGGGATGGTGTGATGCTGAGGCTGGTGCTGAGGAGGTTTCCAAAGTCCTCTAGTAGCCATAAGAGTCACCATCTAGGTGATATTTTCAGAGGTTGTGCTCCGTGCAGGATCTTGGTGATTATTTGAAGGACAATTTGAGAGTCTCCCTCCAGGATTAACTTGCGATGGTGTTTATCAATAGTTGTTTGGAGGCCTCGTAGGAGGCCTGTAAGCTCTGCTACATTGTTCGTTGTTTCTCCCAAGTAGCCTACTGTTAGACAGAGAGTATTCCCATTGGAATTTCAGAGTATGGATCAATAACCTGTTGGTCCTGGGTTTCCTTTGGAGGCCCCATCAAAGTTGATTTTAATGAAATTTGTTGGGGGAGGGGTCCAGGCGGTTGGGTTGTTGTGTTGGCTTTTAGATATTTTTAATGTCAATTGATTGACCAGGTTGGGTTGCCAACTTTGGAGTATATGTTGCTCTTCCGGATTGCAGTTTGAGTCCTCTGTTTTCTAGGATTTGCTCCTGACAGTTTCCTTGACTAGGGAGACTATTTTTTCCCATGTTACGTCTGGAGTAGAGACTTTAGAATGAAAAATTCTTCGGTTTCTTTCTTTCCATATTTGCCAAAGGGTGAATCCTGGGAAAATTTGCCAGATGTGATTCAATAGAGGATTGTTGTAGGTGATCGAGTCCCAGTTTTCAATTGTTTCGTTAATGCTGCTCCTGTTTTGATTGGCTCTGCGCATTGTTTGAGCTCCTTGGTCCCAAATCCTTTGACTGAAGGGGCAACTGTTGAAGAGATGCTCTTTGGTTTCCTCTTGCTGGTGGCATAAGATGCATATTGAGGGACCAATGAATCCTCTTTTCCTAAGGTTGTCCCAAGTTAGAACTCTGTTGTGTGCGACTAGCCAGAGGAAGGTAGACACCTTGGGCCAGAGTGCAGGGTTCCAAAGGTTTTCCTTACTCTGATTCTGGTGATTGACTTGTAGATAGTAGGCTTCCTTGACTGAGAAGTTTCCAGTTGTTAAATGACCCCACCGGAGAATGTCTGGGCCTTCTTTGAAGGGGATTCTCTGTTGGCTAGCATAGTGTTGCCAGTATTGCAATTTTAGGTTCCCCGAGGTCCCTAGATCCTGATTGGAGGTTTTCCAGAGATGCCATTTCATATCCTGTTCCTCTTGTTTCCAAAGGTCTTTCACTTTGAGAAGAGGGTCCTGACTTAGAGCTTCTCTTAGGGGGTTTATCTCTTCAAGGCTGCTGAGGTGTTTGAGTTGCTGCCAGGAATCCTACCAGAAGAGAGCGCTTTCTCCATTTCGAATTTCCCAAAAAGCATGGTTTTGTATAAGGTTTCTGTTTTTCCAAGCGGTATTCCAAATGTTAGAGCCTTGTATTCTGGTATTGTGTCTGATGAGTTGGTTGTCTGGTGTGAGGGGGGTGTACTTATGCTTCCATATTTGCGCCCATAGGGCTGTTGGCATTTTTAACCATCTCCACTAGATTTTGGCTCCCATTACTTGGTTGAGTTTCCCAGGGTCGCGAAGCCCCAACCCTCCTGAGCTTTTGGGTGTGCAGATTTTGTCCCACCCAACCAACGCCCATTTCTTGTTGGGTTGATGGCCGTGCCAGAGGAAGTTTCTTTGGAAGTTTCGGATAGCTCTGATGACCTGCTTGGGGGTTTCTAGAGCAGTGAAGAGGTAGGTGGGAAGGGTTTGGAGAACCAATCTGAGCAGGACCAGCCTGGCTGCGATGTTAAGCGGTCTGAAAGTCCAACTGCTCAGCCTGTTGGAGATAGACAAAAGAAGGCTATCCCAGGAGATAGATCTTGCTGCTGCTCCTGTAAGAGGTATGCCGAGGTAATTGGATGGAAGGGAGCTCTTGGGTATTCCTAGGAGTCTGGAGATGTGGACCTGGACAACTATTAGAGTGTTGAAGAAGTAGACTTTGGATTTGTCTAGGTTAAGGGTCATCCTGGACGCCTCTGAGAAGTCTGAAAGGATGGAATTAAGCTTGTTGGCCTCTCTACCTGTAGGGGATTTCAAGAGCAGGGTGTCATCTGCAAATTTATTGTGTGAGGGTGCTGGTTGGATGTTGTGAAACGATAGACCTTTGAGAGAGCCCTCTATGACTGCTACTTTGATGTAGCATCCTAGACCTTCTTCCATGAGCACAAACAGGAAGGGTGAAAGAGGGTCGCCTTGTTTGATACCTCGGGATAGGGAGAAGGGTTGGGAAGGAACTTCGTTAACAAGGATTGAGAAGAAAGCAGAGGAGGTGAGGTTTAAGATCCAGTTCACCTAGCACTGGTCGAAACCAAAGGAATCTAAGATGGCCCGGAGGTACCGCCAACTTGCTTTATCAAATTCTTTTGAGAGATCAAGTTTGATTAACATACCTAGAGTTTTTGTTGATTTGAGAGAGTGGATGACCTCTTGAGCAAGAATGATACTTTCCATAATTTTTCTTCCCTCCATGTACCCTTCTTGTTCCTTGGAGATGACGAAGGCCAGGATGGGTTTAAGGCGATTTTCCATCACTTTTGTTATGATTTTGTAGATCACATTGCATAGAACAATAGGTCCGAACTATTTGGGATTTGTAACTCATTCCTCTTTTGGTATGAGGGTTAGGAAGGTTGCATTGAGGGCCGAAAGGACTTGGCCTGAGGTGCACAATTCCTCAACAACCTCCCAAACCTCTGTTCTTTCCAGATCCCAACAATGGTGGAAGAAGTTGGTGGTGAAGCCATCTGGACCTGGAGCCTTCCCTGGTGGCATGGCTTTTACAGCTTGATCTACTTCCTCCCGGGTGATAGGTCTCATGAGGGCTGCATTTTGTTCAGGGGTCACCAAAGAGGGTATATGTCGGGTCACTCGTTTGATGGCTGTCGTTCTGTCCTCCTTGTCTTCCGTTAAGAAATTCGAGTAGTAATTATTGAGCTCTGCTTCTATTTGGGCGTGCTCTCGGATTGGATTGCCCTGGCTATCCTCTAGCTGAGTAATTTTGTTAATGTGCTTGCGGTGTATCATTGCTCTATGGAAAAATTTTGTGTTTTTTCCCCCCTCCTTGAGCCATTGAACCTTGGACTTCTGTCTCCACAAGATTTCCTCTTGCCTTTTCTTCTCTTCCAGTTGCATTTGAAGCTTCTGTTCCTCTTTCATTAGTTCATCTTTTTGAGTTCCTGAGATGAAGGTTTTTTGAATCTCCATCAATTTGCTTTCTATATTCTGCATACTTTGGAATATATTGCCAAAGGTGTTCTTGTTCCAGAGTTTCAGTGATTGCTTGAAGTTTTTGAGGCGTTGCTGAAATCTGTACATGCTTGTGCCATACTCTATTTCCACTTGAGCCCACCAGGTCTTTGCAAGTTGGTGAAAGTCTGAATGTGAGAGCCAAAATTTCTCAAACCGGAAGGGCTTGTATTTAGGAGTTTCCCCTATTTCAAGGCTGAGGGCAATTGGTCGATGGTATGACCTTGCTTTTGGGAGAATGAGACTTTCCATGTGAGGGCCTTCTTCCATTAGCTCTTCTGTTACGAGGAAACGATCCAGCCTACAAGCAATATGCTGATTTCCTGATCTACGATTGGACCAAGTGAAGGTGCCATTACTATTTTCAACGTCTACTAGCTTTAACTGGTCTATTAGGATTTTGAACTTACTGCTGTCTTGTTCCAGTCGCTTGCTCCCTCCTGTTTTTTCTTCGAGCGACAAGATCGTGTTGAAATCGCCACCTAAGATCTAATTGGAGGTGGTCAGCAGGGTTTTGATGAAGATTAGCCATTCCAGAAATTTGTCTTTTTCTTGTTGACTTTGGGGTCCGTATACATTTGTTACAATCCCCATCTGGTTTGAGCCTATGATATCGAAATGGGCCGTTATTTTTCCTATGGTGGCAAACGATCTGCTTAAAGAGACATTACAGGGATTCCATAAAATGGCTAGACCTCTTGAGGCCCCTGTGGAGTCTGTTAGAATGAAGTCACATCCTCGCCAAATGTGTTGGAAGATGATTTCTGCTTCTATCCCTACACATTTTGTTTCCTGTAACATTAGAATATCTGGGTTTTCTGTTTGGATGCAGTTTCGGAGGATCCTTTGTTTGGATCGACCATTGAGTCCTCTAATGTTCCAGGTAATGATCTTCATCATTAAGAGGGTGGGGTTGGGTGGAGGTATCCCTCCGAGAGGTTGTGGATCCACCTCGAGTTGATCATAAGGTGACCCGCTTCCTTGATGAGTTGATGTATTGGTTTCCTACCTCTTCTTTTGTTCTCTCACAACACTTTTTTTGAGCTTGAACCAGACTCTGCGACTATGCCTAGACGAGCTATGGATCCTGTTGAGGAGTCAATGATCCGGATTATTTTCGGCACGAAATGAGAGAGGAGATATAATAAGGAAATGCACAAAGATATCGCGGATATTCAATAATATAACATAAATGTATTAGAGATGCAACCATAAACACAGATATACAGTAATACAAGATTTCTATTAATGAAAGAAATGTACAGAGACTGTAAAAATACAGAGTGAAAGACTCACTAGAATGGTGGAAGCTTATATCTGAGAAGAGATGTGACGACTACTCGCATTCGCAAGAAGATGGTTACAATGAGGCTCTGAAGGCCCTTTTACAATAAACGGAATGACTGTTTATAAGCCACCAATGACTGTTTTGAGCGACATTCATCGGTGTTGCGCCAGGGGCTTTTGTGGAAATCACACCATTTTCCAGTGTCCTTCTTTGTCTTCCTGTGAGCCTTCTTTTCCTATGGCTTGGACTGGTTTTCGGGAGACTGTTTGTTAGGGTTGTCTTTGTCATACTTTGATTGTTGTGGATTTGCAGACCCGAACTCTCATTTGTTCTGGTGCTTAAATTTCTGCTCGATTTTAACAACATATCGATAGGCAACACCGAGTGATGAGATGTCCAGAAAATCCATTTCAGTTTGGATGTATCTGTGTAGAGCCCCACATTATTTCAGAACCAAATGTCGTTCAGAGTCTTTGATACCTATCTTGGTGCGCAAGGTATGGAAGGTATTGGTGAACTCTGGAACTACTTGGCCCCTCTCTTTCCGCAGTGAGGTCCATCTCATGTATTGTTCCTCATAGTTGCCAACAGGGTAGTACTGTTCCTTTACCGCATCCACAAAAAAATCCCAAGTGGGATCGGCCCCATATATTCCAGAATCCTCTGTGGAACTCTGCTCCCAGGAAGTTTCCCACCAATGTTTGACATGGGGGAGAGCCTTAAGGAGTGCGAAGGTGATCTTTTCCTTGTCTGAAAAATTATGAATAGAGAAATAACCTTCTAACAGATTTAACCATTTATCTAGGGCATCTGCATCTATTTGACCTTCAAATACGGGAATATCAAAATTAACCTGTACCTTGAAAGGTGAGGTGCCTCCAAAGTGGTCGCTTGATGAAGATGCGCTTGATTCTATCGACAGGCGTTGAAGGATGTGGGAAAAATTCTCCATCATTTCGTCCCTCTGTCGCGTGAGAGCTTGCTCAAGCAACAGACTGATAGGATCGTCTGCTCCATCGATTTTATTTTCTTCTGCCATTGAGGGTTTCTTGGGTGTGTGAGAGCGATTGCCCTTAAGAGAGACAAGCTCGAGACCCAACTTGCTATACTCGGACCTCGTCGGGGACATGCACTGAAAAAAACGAACAAGAGCAGACTGCTCTGATACCATTGATCCGGATTATTTTCGGCACGAAATGAGAGCGGAGATATAATAAGGAAATGCACAAAGATATCGCGGATATTCAATAATATAACAGAAATGTATTAGAGATGCAACCATAAACATAGATATTTAGTAATACACGATTTCTATTAATGAAAGAAATGTACAGAGACTGTAAAAATACAAAGTGAAAGACTCGCTAGAATGGTGGCAGCTTATCTCTGAGAAGAGATGTGACGGCTACTCGCATTCGCAAGAAGATGGTTACAATGAGGCTCTGAAGGCCCTTTTACAATAAACGGGAATGAAAAAAGTCCTATACATCCAAAAACCTAACCCTAGGAGATGAAGTGCCAAAAGTCATGTGGGCCCCGTTTGGGTAAGTTGGTGCATCAACTTCCCGGGGTCGTAACTTTTGCATACGATCTTTGTTTTAGGCGTGTGATGGCTCGTTGGAAATGTATCATTGAGGAGATTCATTTTGGGGGATCAATAATGCTTTTGACTATCATTGAGAACCTTGATCTCGAAAAAACTTCATTTAGACCCTTAAAATGGCCCCGGAAGTGAAAACCTGCTAAAAATAGTAAATTGCCAAAATGGCCAGAAAACTGTTTTGAGCCATTTGGAAAAGGTGGGTGGCCCCCGATATCCACCTGGATCAGTCAAGAAAGACTTTGTGTACCTTTCATAGTTTCTCTTCGGGAAGTGCATGCAGGTCCTTTTGGTTGAGGGCTTCCTCAAGTTTTTCCAGGTCGATGCCTGCCATATCTCTGTCATCTAGGTGCATTAGGATGTCTCCATCTGCATCCCCTTTCTCATCTGGGTGGAGTTCACGATTTGGATCAGGAGAGGCAGAGTTTTGGTTCTTACCTTTGGTCTGAAGCGGCTCTTTGTGCGGATCTTGGATGGCTCCTTCTTCCGGTAGTTGGTTTAGGATCTCATAGGAGTTCTTGGTCAGGATCTACGGTTTAGGGTTTGGGTTCTGCTTCCTCGGAGCATTTTTCTTCCCAGTCGTGACGGTGGTGAAGCCATCTTCCTGTGCGATGTCGCCTACTTTAGTAGCTTGCTTATTTAGGGGAAAATCTCTGAAGAAGTGACCATGTTCATGACATTTTCTGCAGCGGAACGGGATGTGTTCGTAATCCAAGGTTTGTTGCCAGTCTTCATCCTGGTATTCCAGTGTTACTGCTCCCGGTATGGCTTTTGAGATATTCATGTAAACACAGATTCAGGCGTATGAGGTGTACTTTCTTTGTTTTGTGGCTTCTGAGGTTTTGACATATTGGCCCACTGTGTTTCCGATTCCCATAAGGATTTCCTCCAGCCAGAACTCTTGTGGTAGGGAGTAGAGGCAGATCCAAATGGGGGCCATGGTGAAGTCCTCCTTATCAGGGCTGAATCTCTCCGTCCAAAAACGTAGAAATAACCCTGCCGAGTTGTAGAAATATGGCATGTTCTCAAAGATTCGATCTCTGTCTTTTGGGTTGTACAAAATGATTGTGAAAAAGCCCTTGGAGCTAAGTCGGATCTCATAGTCCCCTTTGGGATTCCACCAGTTCTTTATCCACCTGGTCAAGTCTCGTTCTGATGGCCATAGGCCTAGAAATTTTCCAATAAGGGCATGCTCGCTCATAAATTATGTGTGTTCCCTCACTCTTGTTGAGCTGATGATGTATCTTGGTGGCTTGTCCGTTTGTGGAATGCATTTGCCAAGCTCCCATCTGTGAGGTGCTTTTGGATGTGATGTGCCAGCTTCCACATCCATTTCCTTCCCGAGCCCTTGCTCTCTGGCGAGGAGCTGGTCACGCATTTGTAGTGGCGGCTCAAATGTTGGGTGTTTTTCCCTTGTTCCCAACCGATCGTTGGCCGTTATGTTGCTGTACGAGGGGGGTTTCCCCCCCTCTGCTAAATGCGTTCCGACGTGTCAAGTAGAAGACAGTCTGTGGTTGGCCGTGGCAGAGGGTTTGCTTCGTGGTGGGATGATCCAGTCAAGCAACGAAATGTTCCAGACTGCGCTAGGGTTTCAGACGCATCATAGCTTCCCCCCTCCGATTTATTTTTCCAACTCCTTAATTCATCATATAACTTATTATATAGTTACATATAATATAAAGTTTTTTTTGTTTAAATGAAATTTATTGTTTTAATTTTATTTTCAAAATGTTTTTTAAAATAAATTTTTAGCTTAGACAATTTTAGTATTTTTGTCAAATCTTTTTTAATTTTTTATTATTTTTAAAAATATTTTATTGAATTTTGTTTCTTTTTAAACTTTTTTTTTTTAAATTATTGTTTTTAGGGGAAATTTTAAATTTTTTTCATTTCATTTTAGTTTATTTTTGTTTTTCACCTTTTTGTCAAGGTTTTATTTATTTAAATTTGGGTTTTGAATATATCTTTTTTAAATGTGTTTTTGTCTTCATTAAAAAAAAATTGTGAAGATTTTCTCCTTTCTCTTTATTTGTTTTTTAATGTAAATTAAAAAAAAAACAGTTAGTAAATAAATTTTCAAGTGAACATTTAGGATCCAATTTTGGGTTTTTTAATTTTTGTTGTCAATGTTTCAATTAGGTCGTAATTCACTGTAAGTTTAACGTTTAGAACAAACCTTTTGCTTTATGTAGCGTCACATTTTTATTTAGGTGTTGATTTTAAGGTTTTTCTAAGCAACTATTTTATATTTTAAGGCCATGCTTGAAAAAAGTTGTAATTTTGACCCGGTTAAAAAATATGGTGCTACCGGTAGCACCACTTTTTGATTTGGGGGTTGATTTTAAAGTTTTTTTGAGCAACCATTTGATCCTTTAAGCCCATGCTTGAAAAACGTTTTAATTTTGACCCGATTACAAAAAATAGTGCTACCGGTAGCACCACTTTTTGATCTGGGGGTTGATTTTCATGTTTTTTAATGCAAAAATATGGGTTTTAAAGGCCAGAGTTCTTGTTTTGAGGTCACAGTTCTCATTAAGTTGGTAACTTTGTTTGAAGGAGATGGAAGCACATGGCCTCCACATGTTGCACAAGTCTACTACTCCATCAATTATGAAGGATACCTACTTCTTGTTTCACCCATTCAAGTTGTCGGTTTGCCCTTGTTTCACTGCTACTAGAGATGTTCTTCCTCCCCCTTTTTGTACTCTAAAGTGGAAGGCCTTACAACCTTTAACCAAGCAATATTTGTTATCTTTCCTATACAATGTTGCATCTCTATCTCACATGCATGGGCTACCAAACATCACTTCACAAGCATCTAGTGGTGAAACTTCACATTCTCCTTCATCAACATACTTAGTGTTAACAAAAAACTTGATTTTGCATCTCTTAGTGATCCTCATGGCATATTTCTTTTGGATCCAACATAATGAAAATGGTTGTACTAGATCATGCGTTTCTAGACCAAGCTAGTCTATTAACAATTTAGAAATTAGATTACATTGAGAACCATAGGAAAACAAATCAAAATTCCCCTTTCTATACTTAAGGCATTCCCAAGTCATTAATAAATCTATTTCAAAACTATTATTAATTTATTTTGAATTTGATATGTTTTTACTTGATTTTGGAAAATGAGATTTATACTTGGGTTATTCCAAGTTTGAATATGTAGTTTACGAGATACAATCTTTACTGTTGGCATAATATATGATTGCTATAGGGTCTCAACATTAGAGGAGTTTATAAGGATTCCTGAGTAAGATTGGAATCCAAAGAGCCATCATTATTCATTGTAGATTCTTTGAGCCATCACTGTAGTTTGATGAGAGATTTGAAGGAGAATGTCAGTGGTTAAAAACAACCATAATTGAATCCAACATGAGGTGGAGTGGGCATTATTTTCCAACTGATTTTAGAGATCCATAAATTAGCTAGGACTTGGGAGGGCTCTAAATGCGTAAGACAACTTCTAATGTTATAGAAAAACATTTGAATGAGCAATGGGTTCTCCAAAATTTGCCTTAGGGGAATCCAAAGTCATTTTTGGATTTAAGAAGAGCATGAGAGATCTCATGAGTTAGTTGTAATACGTTAGAATTCATTTTCTTTTGATAAAAATATTGTAATTTTGAATTTACAGTTAATACAAAGTTTTAGGTTTTAATATTCTTGTTGTAATTAGTGTTTTCCTATGAAGGATTCAACCCTTACTTACTTTGGAATAAGGGCCTTCTCCAATGATGCAATGGAGGTTGAATCCCCTCTACCCATAAATTAGATTGTTTTTGTTTTATTTTCTCTTAATGGTTGTAAATTTATCTCTCCGTTTCCATTCATTTACTTGTTTATTTCCTTTAATTCTATACTTTTTTACAACAATGTTTTTATTTCATGAATTTCCTTTAATCCTTTTTATTTTTTAATTATAATGATTTGATTTGAAGTGGATCTTATGAATCTATTGTATGATAAATTAGTGCTATAAGGATTGATTAATATAGTAGTAGTAATGATCATTGATTCAAGGAAACCTTCTCATTTAATTAATTTTTCATCCAATAGTCACTGACTCTAGATCTTCACTTGTTTTATGCATATTGTAAGAAGAGATAGGAGTGAAAGTCATGGAACTAAGTTTTTTAGAAGAGAATTAGAATGAGTTATCCAGGTTTTTCATTTTCCTTGTCATGGCTTTATTAGCTTTTATAGACCAAATTTCATTCAATCGCAATAATGGTTTTTCTGGATATTTCAATTTGGGATAGGTTACTGTAAATTACATTTAGTTACTTGTATATCATTCCATAGGAATAGAATACACCTTAACAAGGGTGAAACCTTGTGGCTACAAATATAGTGCATAACACTTCATAAGTTTGGGCGTTCCCTGAGTTGACAATTTAAGGTGAAGCCGAGGAGTATATCTTGCTGCAATTATTTGGCCCAACATGCACACCATCCTAGAGGAGGGGCATTGAGCCCTAACATAATCATGCTTGGAGGGAATTTCATCTCAAGGGTTGGATAAACCCTTGTATGACACTTTTACATCCTTGTATTGTAGAGTGTTCCATGTAGGGTTTCCTTGTTGGTTACTTGTATGGATATAAGTCCTTGTTTTATGTTATCCTTTCTTACCTATTCTATATATAAAAGGGGGAGAGAACTCTTGTAATCATTATCATCATTATACTCTATTATATATTTTTAATTGTATTAGAGAAGTCTCCTAGGGAGAAAGATGTTGGGGTT
>ML792740.1:207359-217414 GCA_009831015.1 Picea engelmannii
CTTCTATGATGTGGGTCAATTTGGTTGATTTGATGGATGGAGTGAGCAACACTCTTGTGATTCAGTAGTGACATGATTGCTATGGTACACTAGTTGTTTATACATGATTGAGATAGCATTCATATTGATTTGTTGTGGAGCATAAGCAAGCTATTGGAGAGCTTGGATGTATTGTGACTGGATGTGGGTTAGTTTGGATAGTGGAAGACAAAAGAGAAAGTGATTGTAGGTTGCAGAGGATCTGAGCATGTGAAGCAAAGAAAAACCCTAGTTTCTCAAGAGCATATGCTTGTTACATTATACACTGGCCGCGTTCACATGCAGGTTGTAGTGAGCCAGGGTGCGTGCACACACGGGTTGCACTACTGACAGGTCGTGTACCTGTTGACAGATTGATATCTGTTGAGGATTGTTGCCTCATCTCGGTTGGTGTTGAGAATGTAAGTTGAGTCTTGCATATAGAGATGGTGCTCTTGTAGAGTTGTACTCTATTCAGTTGTTGTTGATAAACCCAAAGATTGTAGTCCGTAATAAAAAGAAAATTGTACATACATCTTGTGTTCTTTGTGTCCATTATGATGATGACTTGTTGATGATATATTGCTGATATATGTTGCTGATATGTGCCTACATCTAACTGGTTATAAATGAAAACAATGGGTAACGAATAAATGTTGAATGCTAATTGATAAGTTTTGTGCAAGAGGGAAGTTTTGGGAAAAATAGCCCCACACTCATTCACCCCCCCTCTAAGTGTGGTAGGTGTGTCCAACAGGTAGAAGATGAAAAACAATTCCTCTTAGATTTCCCTGCATTTACCCATATTAAATCCCAATTTAAAAATATTTTCCACAATATAGACCTTCCTAACCTACTAAGTCATCATAGTAGTCATCAAAACTATGATGATCTTGAAATGCTTTTCTCAATGCTTTTAAAGAAATCAAAGTAACATCTTACTTTCTTAATGTCTGGTGGAACAATTGGTCTCCTCCTCCTCATCCCCCTCAATAATTTAATATTTAATTTTGATATATAATTATAACATTTTAATATTGTATAAAGTTATAATTAATTTTAGATATATATTTTTTCATTATTGTTATCTAATTTTTAATGGTAAGTAGTTCCATTCTTAAAGTTTAATATTGTATAAAGTTATAATTAATTTTAGATATATATTTTTTCATTATTGTTATCTAATTTTTAATGGTAAGTAGTTCCATTTTTAAAGTTTCAATTATAAATTAATGTGTTAATTATAAAAATGATTTAAATTTAAAGCACTAATTGTATCTATATTTTCAATAAAATTAACATTTACTAAAATTAACATTTATTAGGTTTGAAGGATGTTAAACTTTGGATAACTAACATTAAAATAGAGTAATTGTATCTATATTTTCAATAAAATTAACATTAAAATAGAGTAATTGTATCTATATTTTCAATAAAATTAACATTTACTAGGTTAGAAGGATGCTAAACTTTGGATAACTAACATTAAAGTTTGAAATTTGAGTAGTTAAGTTATAATAAATAGTTATCTGGTAAGAATTTCTTCAAGGACATTGCATGTCAAAGAGGGGAAGAAAAAGACAACAAACTAATCAATTTGAAACAAATAGTACCACCTTGACCTAGATCTCTTCTATATGCACTAATGTTTATTTTCCATGTTATCTAGTGTGAATAATATGCACCAATGTTTATTTTCTATTATGACGAGGAGTTAGCTAAGTATGAGTAAGTTGCTTGTCTAAAGATAATTAATGTAACAAAATAATGTAGTGTATATTGGATGTGTAGCAAATTGACTACTGCACTATTACATCTCTATTTTAAGTTTCATCTAGTTTCATTTTATCATCTACATGGACTATCAATGTCAGGGGAAACAACATCCACGAGGATATCTCATTGTATTGTTATAAGATATTAATAAAATGTTTCCAGTACTTAGACCACCTATCATTTAGGCACATTTATAAAGTTTTCAGAGGCGTCGAGGATATCCTCACAACTACTCTTGGTGCAATAAACATGGCCCAATATGTTGATGATTGCAGCTACGTGAGACATCCTTCAGGATACGTTCTCCTCTGAGACTGAGTTGAGTCGACATGTGAGAGAGCCCATGTGTTGGGTGTGCCCATGTGATGGGTGTGTTGTTCCTCTCTGGATTGAGATGAGACAATGTGTACCCTTGTGTGGGGTGAAGGTGCCCATGTTATGGGTGTGCGTTAAACTCTGGACTGAGTTGTTATGATGTGTGGTCTCCTGCCTTGTGGACTCAGTTTGGTCAAGCTTGAGATGGTACTCTAGATGATTCTCTTGTGGAATCAGTTGAGATAGAAATCTGTTGAGTAGGACGTCCATGTGGCTGAGCACAAGTGGACGTGTTCCTAGAGGCTGAGCACTAGTGGATGTGTGAGATCCTTGTTATATTGTCTAAGAGTAAGATTTACCTGTAACACTAATTATGTTGTAAAAGGTACAGGTCGGCCCCACCATGTAAAGATAATTAATATTGTAATTCTTAATTGTATTTATTATAATATTAAGTTGTACAGGTCGACCCTATTTTTCCAATAGACACATCATTTGATGTGATAAGTTTTGTATAAATAAAGGAGAATCCCCATTGAGGAAACACACTTATCATTATGTCGTCTCGTGATTTTAGAAGTTGAGGTCTAAAATTACAAGAACTGCAACACCCTTTTGTGTGCTATGTTTGGTGGTGGATGGGGGATATTCTCTTGATAATATAGCAAAGGATTGATGGGTTTTCTTCCCTTGTGTAGAAGGGTTTCCTAGGACATTTCTTGTGTTCTTGTGCATGGTTATTCTTTTTGTGATCTTGGTTTACTGCAACTAGTTATTGTTGCTGCAATCATTGTGTATGGTTCAAGTAATGATAAACAGAAAAAGAAATAAACCTGATGCTTGAGACACAACTTAACATGGTTTCAGAGCGGATCATGAAGATGACCGTTGCACAGTTTGAAGAAAGGTCATGGGAGTTCTAGGGTGGTCATAACCCTGCCACTAGCATAAAGAGAGGTTTGTCCCCTGTGGTGAGGTTTTAAGAGTGGTCACAAGCTTGGGGAACAAGCCCATCCATAGTCACAGGTCTAGTAAAGCAACCACAACAAAGAGAGGCTCCTCTAGGGTTTCTGCAACCTTAAGAATCCCTACAACCACAGATTGATTGTTGTTTTTAAAGAAAATTTATGAGGCAATGAATAAGGCTGAAAGACTGAGTTTATGAGGCAATCAATTTCGGGTGTGAGGCATCATGTATGGTGCAGATCCGAACTTTTCTGAGGAAAAATCTAAACTGTAGATTTGAATCCTTATCTGGATCATATCTGAGGCTTGATCTAAGGAAAATTTATGAGGAGCACACTAATCAATCTTCAGAATTGTTCTTGAACAAGTTCTCTTTGAGTTGAGCAGAGTTTGAGGCTGGATTTGAAGGAGTCTTTGAGGTATAGAAGGGCCAAGTCTGTGGTCTATCTTGATCATGGAGTAAGACCGTATTACAAACCTGTTGTAGCCAAGGTTCCCAACAGTATCTTGCGTTTGTTGTAGCTAACTTCAAAGCAACTTCTTTTTGTGTAAATCCCTAGTGTGGATTCCAAGTCTTGTATGCAAATCTGTTAGAACAATGTGAAAGAAAAACTGCAGACCTGTTGAGAAGGATTTCAGACTTGGTTAAGAAAGGAATATTGAAGACTTGAAGGGCACACTTGTATCCTATCTTGATGAAATTGAATATGGACTTTGAAATAAATAATTCTTCCAAAACATTCCAAAGTATGTCTTATCTTTGGATAAATTTGTTGTACTATTTAAACTCATATTGTTATTGTCCCAGGATCTACTTCATGAAGATCTAGGTTGAAGTCTTCCACAAGTTCCAGTATCTCAAGGCTTGATCCAGGTGGATATCGGTGGACACCCACCTTTTCCAACTGGCTCAAAACAACTTTCTGGCAATTTTGACAATTTACTATTTTTAGCAGGTTTTAACTTTCGGGGCCATTTTGAGGGCCTAAATGAAGGTTTTTTGAGATCGAGGTTCTCAATGATAGATGAAGTTATGATTGATCCCCCAAAATGAATCTCCTCAATGATACCTTTCCAACGAGCTATTATATTCCTAAAACGAAGATCGTATGCAAAAGTTACGGCCCCGGGAAGTTGATGTACTAACTTACCCAAACGGGGCCCACATGACTTTTGGCACTTTATCTCCTAGGGTTAGGTTTTTGGATGTCTAGGGTTTTTTGAATTCCTGTTTATTGTAAAAATGCCTTCAAAGCCTCATTGTAATCATCTTCTTGCGAATGCGAGTAGCCATCACATCTCTTCTCAGAGATAAGCTGCCACCATTCTAGCGAGTCTTTCACTCTGTATTTTTACAGTCTCTGTACATTTCTTTTATTAATAGAAATCATGTATTACTGTATCTCTATGTTTATGGTTGCATCTATGATATATTTATATTATATTATTGGATATACACGATATATCTGTGCATTTCTTTAGTATATCTCTGCTCTCATTTTGTGGCGAAAATAATCCGGATCAGTGGTATCAGAGTAGGCTAGTCTTGATCATTTTTTTCAGTGCATGTCCCCGACGAGGTCCGAGTATAGCAAGTTAGGTATCGAGCTTGTATCTCTTGAAGACAATCCCTCTTGCATACCCAAGAAACCCTCAATGGCGGAAGAAAAGAAAAACGATGGAGCATACGATTCTATCAATTTGTTGCTTAAGCAAGCTCTCACGCGACAGAGGGACGAAATGATGGAGAATTTTTCCCACATCCTTAAACGTCTTCCGATAGCATCAGGTGCATATTCATCAAGTGACCACATTGGAGGCACCTCACCTTTCAAGGTACAAGTTAATTATGATATTCCTGTATTTGAAGGACAAATAGATGCAAAAGCCCTAGAAAAATGGTTAACTCTACTAGAAGGTTATTTCTTTGTTCACAATTTTTCCTACAAAGAAAAGATCACCTTCACACTCCTTAAAGCTCT
The DNA here is from genome assembly GCA_009831015.1 of Picea engelmannii. NCBI lineage: Eukaryota > Viridiplantae > Streptophyta > Pinopsida > Pinales > Pinaceae > Picea > Picea engelmannii. The sequence goes on from ML792740.1 coordinate 212,417, forward strand.
CCCTCATGTCAAACATTGATGGAAAACTTATTGGGAGCAAAGTTACACATAGGAGTTTGGAATATATGGGGTTGATCCCACTTGGGATTTTTGTGTGGATGCGCTAAAGGAACATTATTACCCTTTTGGGAACTATGAGGACCAGTACATGAGATGGACCACACTGCGGCAAGAGAGGGGCCAAGCAGTTCTTGAGTTCACCAATACTTTCCATACCTTGCGCACCAAGTTGGGTATCAAAGACTCCAAGCAACATTTGGTTTTGAAATACCATTGGGCTCTACATAGATACATCCAGACTGAAATGGATTTTCTGGAGATCTCATCACTCGGTGCTGCTTATCGATATGCTGTTAAAATTGAGAAGAAATTTAAGCACCAGAACAAATAGGAGTTCGTGTCTACAAATCCGCAACAACCAAAGTATGACAAAGACGACCCTAACAAACAGTTTCCCGAAAACCAGTCCAAGACACAGGAAAAAAAGGGTCACGTGAAGACAAAGAAGGACACCGGAAAATGGTGCGAGTTCCACAAAATCCCCTGGCACAACACCGATGAATGTCACTCAAAATAGTCATTAGTGGCCGAGTTCAAATTCAAAGAGCCGAACCCTGATTCAGAATCCGATTCTAAAAATATCGGTAAAGGACAGATCATTGACGCGGACCCCACTGCTATTGTCGCTACCGCAAAAATTCAACCAGAAGAACCAACAGATCTTGAAGAGGGGGAGCACCTTTTTCATTCATAGATGTGGGTGAAGGGGACCCCACTGCATTTTATTGTTGATAGTGGAAGCCAAAAGAACCTCATCTCAACAGAGGTTGTCAAACAGTTGGGATTGTCGACAACACCACACCTGCAACCATACAACATTGGGTGGCTTCGCCAAGGACGAGATCTCCGTGTCATCCAATAGTGTCTATTATCATACGACATCCAACCCTTCAAGGATGATGTATTATGTGATGTTTCCCCACTGGATGTCTGTGATGTTCTCTTGGGCCAACCATATATGTGGAGATGCCATTCTGTTTATGAGTCTCAACCTTGTAGTGTCATTGTTACTTTGGGGGGTCATCTCTACAGAATACCAGAGGTAGTTCCGACTATTGTTCCACCTAAAAAGTGTCGCAAGGTAGTATCTCATATTGCAAAATTCAGCTTCTTCACAATCTGTTCAAAAGGAGAACAAAAGGACACTGCAACCACTACAGCCTTGCCCAAAGCACCTTCTATCCAACATAAGGAGGTCGACAAGGTTGAAACAAAGCATAAATATTCCTTTTGCACACCGTCCTCTCATGTATATCGACTTGTTGAATAGCCTCAACCTCAATAGGTTCGTGATAGACTTCCACAAACTGAGCAACGCGACGTCTCCAACAAGACAAGCAACTCACCAAGATGCAGATTCAACAAACGCTTTTCCTTCTCCCCCGGGAACTCAACGCAATGGAGACCATTGCTTCCTAAGGAGGGATGATTAATCCAGGTGGATATTGGTGGCCACCCACCTTTTCCAACTGGCTCAAAACAACTTTCTGGCAATTTTGACAATTTACTATTTTTAGCAGGTTTTAACTTCCGGGGCCATTTTGAGGGCCTAAATGAAAGTTTTTTGAGATAGAGGTTCTCAATGATAGACAAAGGCATGATTGAGCCCCCAAAATGAATCTCCTTGATGATACCTTTCCAACGAGCTATTATATGCCTAAAATAGAGATCGTATGCAAAAGTTACGACCCCAGGAAGTTGATGTACTAACTTACCCAAACAGGGCCCACATAACTTTTGGCGCTTCATCTCCTAGGGTTAGGTTTTTGGATGTCTAGGGTTTTTTGCATTCTTGTTTATTGTAAAAATGCCTTCAGAGCCTCATTGTAATCATCTTCTTGCGAATGCGAGTAGCCGTCACATCTCTTCTCAGAGATAAGCTGCCACCATTCTAGCGAGTCTTTCACTCTGTATTTTTACAATCTCTGTATATTTCTTTTATTAATAGAAATCATGTATTACTGTATCTCCGTGTTTATGGTTGCATCTATGATATATTTATGTTATATTATTGGATATACGTGATATCTCTGTGCATTTCTTTAGTATATCTCCGCTCTCATTTCGTGCCGAAAATAATCTGGATCAAGGCCCCACCAAAAAACTTGTCAAAGAAAAGGATCTATTTGGTGTTGACCTAAGTGTGCGCTACAAATGCATCTTAACCAATCCTCAGAGGATATTGAGGCAAGTTTCAAAACTATTTTTGTGGTATAGTTTAAGGCATGTTCTAAGGCATATACTACGTACATATACAACCATCCAAAAGGGCATAAGTGACAAGTATGCAGGCTAAGTATAAAATCCATCTGCTGGAAGTAGTATGATTGGATAAAATATTCCTTGCAATAAATTGGATTACTAAGATTATGGTTAAGAGACATGAACATTGTGAATATGGAGTCATAACTAGCATTTAGTAATAAGGAACATTGTCAAGGAATGAAGATTGTGTCTATAAAAGATCTTGACCTGACACAACAATCATAGACAGATAGAGAATATGTACCGTGTTTTATTTGAAAGGAAAAGAATAGTCTCGAGTACTAATTCATTTCCAGAGAATCAGAAAATGATGAAGAAATGGATGTGTCATCCATTTGAAAAATCATCAAATATTGAAGCCTTCCCTGAAGCAGTCTCATAAGCAAGTGAACAAAGTTAGATTTGAGTTTGAAGTCATTTTTTCGTTTTGAGCTAGTAATTGGCAAAGAAAGCAACATTAGCCACTTCAAAAGAATTCAAGGAATGCAAGCAAGAATGATGAGGATTTCTCCTCTATATCAACCTTCTTAGGAGGACCGAAATCAATATTGAGCATGATTGCAGACCAAGCCCTCATGACTTGGATCATTACCCCTGGTTAGCAACACCAAAAAAGGAAGATGTCTTTCCTTCAGACTTCAAGAGGGAGTCACTTGACTCAGAGGGAGTCAAAATATTTAAGAAGAAGGAAGAGACAATACCTTCTCCCCCTTTAGAAGTTTAGAGGGAGATAACCATTGTTTTAGTTGATCTAATTGCTCCAGTTGATATACCCAGAGACATTGCAGTAGGCCATAAAAGGCCCGCCTAGGCTCGACAAACTTTGCAGGAGGCAGAGGGACATGCAGCTCTTCGAGGCACATTCTGAAAGAGAAAGAGACCATAGAGATTTTTGAGCTATTTTTCAGCCATGAGCCACATCATTGATACCGAGTCTTCTTGTCATGGGGAAGCAACAAGTCAGCAGGTATGGAAAGATGCCATGATAGAAGAGTATCAGTCCATCATGAAGAATGATGTGTGGGATATTGTTCCGAGACTAGAAGGGAAGTATGTAGTGACTTCCAAGTGGATCTATAAGATCAAGAATGCAACCGATGGAAGTGTCGAGAAGTACAAAGCGATATTTGTAGCAAAAGGATTTTCACAAGTAGAGGAAATTGATTACGAGGATACATTTTCTCTTGTATCCCGATACACTTCCATCCGTACTATCATTACACTAGTTGCATCTATGGGTTGGAAACTACATCATATGGATGTAAAGACAACCTTTCTCAATGGTGAGATTGAGGAAGCAGTTTACATCGCGCAACTAGAGGGATTCGTGATTCATAAGTCAATTGAGACATACTCACTAGATAGCAGTGAAACATGTATTGAGATATCTACGAGGCACAATTCGATATGACCTGAGATATGCCTCTAGTGTAGACATGCGATTGCAGGGATATGCCGATGCAGATTGGGCAGGGATCACAGTGGACCGGAAGAGCACATCCGGTTGTTGTTTTACATTGGGGTCTGCCATGGTTTCCTAATGCAACAAAAAACAAAGCTCTATGGCCTTGAGTACCAGAGAAGCAAAGTATATAGCATTGAGTGTGGTAGTATGCGAAGTAGTGTGGCTTCACAAGCTCCTGACAGATTTATTTGATCATGAGATGGATCCTACCATTATTCATTGTGATAACCAGAGTTGTGTGAAGCTCTTTGAGAATCTCGTGTTTCGCGATAAATCGAAACACTTTGAGATAAAATATCACTATATCAGAGACATGGTGCAAAGGAAAGAAGTATACGTGCAGTACCTTCCTACACATGAGCAAATTGCAGATATCTTCACCAAACCGCTTGCCAGGACGAAATTCAAGTACTTCCATGAGAGACTTGGCCTAGTGGAGAATGCCTCCCTAGCTGAGAGGGAGTGTTGATGATTGCAACTTTGTGAGACATCCTCCAGGACACATTATCCTCTGAGACTGAGTTGCGTCAACCTATGAGAGAGCCCATGTGTTGCGTGTGCCCATGTGATGGGTGTGTCGTTCCTCTCTGGATTGAGTTGAGGTGATGTGTACCCCTATGTGGGGTGAAGGTGTCCATGTGATGGGTGTGCGTCAGACTCTGGACTGAGTTGTTATGAAATGTGGTCTCCTGCCTTGTGGACTCAGTTGAGTCAAGCTTGAGATGATACTCCATATGATTCTCCTGTGGACTTAGTTGAGATAGAGATCTGTTGAGTAGGACGTCCCTGTAGCTGAGCACATGGGGACATGTCCCTAGTGGTTGAGCATTTGTGGACGTGTGAGATCCTTTCTTTATTGTCTAAGAGTAAGATTTACCTGTAACCCTAATTATGTTGTAAAGTGTACAGGTCGGCCCCACCATATAAAGATAATTTATATTGTAATTATTAATTATATTAATTATATTATTAAGTTTTACAGGTCAGCCCTTGATCCGGATTATTTTCGGCACGAAATGAGAGCGGAGATATAATAAAGAAATGTATAGAGATATTGTCGATCTTCAGTAATATAACAAAAATGTATCAGAGATGCAACCATAAACACAGATATACAATAATACACGATTTCTATTAATGAAAGAAATGTACAGAGACTGTAAAAATACAGAGTGAAAGACTCTCTAGAATGGTGGCAGCTTATCTCT
>ML792740.1:228624-254559 GCA_009831015.1 Picea engelmannii
AATCGTGAGACCGAGTGGATACATTAACCTGAGACTTGACCATATTTATGCATAAACAATCACCATCTTGCGCCAGTGGGTTTTGACTTCCACTCCCTGCATTTCTGGAATTAGAAGAGCTTGAGGCCATGTGTTGATTATGCGGAAAAGGATTAGTTAGCACAACGAGAAGTAGATATAAAATCATCCCATCTTCCACTAGTTTAGGGAACCAGTGGGTAAGGTGATCATCCATACAAAGCTTGCAAGGAAACTTCACCTTTCACCTTTCTTTCTTGCCCTCACCGACATTATTATTCGATTTCTCATTGTTAACGTTGTCCTTGGGTTTATTATTATTATTATTCCTCCCACCCTTACAATTGTTACCATTTCCTTTCCTTTTATTCCCTCTTGGTTGTTGGTTACCATTCGGGTTGGTCGATGATTTCATAGAATGTACATCCACCGAATAAGTGAGAGTGGAAGACACAGACGAAGCTTGTCCTCCAACAGAATGGATTAGAGACAACTCTTTCAATTAGATTGTCACCAAGTCTATTTATTTAACATTTGTGTAGCCTACAATTCCATCGGCATGAGGCCCAAGCTTTTGTCTAGGGTCGTAGCTTGACCTCGGTGCGTCTAGTAGAATTTTGTATAAAATCCCAGACTGAGCATATGTAAGATCTAACTATTGGGATTTAAAAATCGCTTCTTCCTTGGATGTAACTCCGGATGTAGAAACATCCTTCGAAATATAAAGTTGTAAATACTTAAGGAACCATTCCAACAAGAACTCTAGAGGAATGTAGGCCTTGATCAACCTCTTCTATCTACACCACTCTTGGATGTGATTTGAGATATGGGTGGCTTTGTCCTGGCGAAAGGCCGACAAAAGTTATATGTTGAAATCGTAACGGACTGGCAATTGGAAGTGGTTGAGGAAGACTAAAACCATCTGATTAAAACATTTGTACCCCCCCCCAGTAGCTCTATGTACCATTTCGATGCGACCCCCGTGAGGGTGCATTGAAACAATCTTAAATGAATAGAACCATCGTTAACGGAATTAGAAGAGCACCAAAGAGGGAAATTAGTGACGTGATCACCAGGATCCTCACCATTATTTCCCTCAAATTTTGGAATATCTGAAGGAATCTTGGTGGGGGTGGGGGGCCATGTCAAGTCATGATGCACAGGGTCATTCATTAATATTGACAAGTCTGGAAAATTGAGCGTGGCCAAAAAAGGGATACAGGGTTGTGGCATATAGCCCAAGCTCCCAAGAAATATTGTTGCTAGGGAATCACATCCCATCCATGGTTCTAGTATGCACCATGGCCCTGTCCGGGATTGTAAAACTCCCCTCTGAACTGATTCATAAAGGGTTGGTTGAGAACCATTCCAATAGGAATGTTATGATGAGGATTGTAAATATTTCCCCCAACCAGAGTAGCTCTAGGTTGTGGATTTCCCAAGGTGTGAAATTCACCTCCTTCGTGTGTGAATCCGGAGGATAGAGGTGGATTTTTCATGCCAAACGTTTTGGTTGGAATTGGTGTGGAGGAGGTAGGTGTAAAGGATGAAACATAAACATCATCTTGTCTACCAGGTTGACCACTCCATCCAAGAACATTAAGACTATGATTATACCCAGGGTGAAAAGGAGGTAGGATTCCAACTGTAGGAGTCGTTTGAGGAACATGAGCACCACCAAATGAGAATGGAATATCTGGAGTAGCCATGCCCCCAAGTCTAATACTAGTATTCAAATTAGACGTTGGAATGGTGGATGAAAATTGCGATGTGAAATTCGACATACCTTAAGAAAAAGGGATAGAGGCCGTAGGGATGGACTGAGAATTGTATCCCGATGAATGACAAAGATACCTAAAAGGGTTCATGACTATAGGTTGAGTATTAACTATAGGTCAGACATGAGTGATGATGGGAACCTCTGGCACTGCAACCATGGCGGTTGAAGGTGTCGAAGGATTATCGTTAACTATAGTGGGTATGGGAATCGAAGGACTCTTGATATCTTTCTGACTCGACTCATTACTCATACTTGTATGACCACAAGTCTGGTAGGTGGAGATGTGTGTACCACATTTGATAACTTTACGCCTTTTAGAAGGAAAAGACTCAAGATGTAGTGGTAACTTTACCAAATGATGAGACCTGCGAGGAAGCTGGTCTAGCTCCACAATGACTCAAGACTTGGGATACAAAAAAAATCCTAATGCCAACTAATAATCAAAGAGAACACAAAAATAAGCAAAAGGCCAATATGCACACAAACAGGATCAAGTGGCTGAAAGGGGCCTCCCTCCCTAAAGTAGGTGTGCCTCGCCCAAGAGGGGCAGGAAACTCCTTGCAAAAGATGAGAGGTACCAGAATCAGTTATAAGGGCCCTCATGGGCTTAACAACCAGTTGGTCAGATCCCCCTAGAGAGGTAATCCTCCATAAAGGTTGTGTGTTGTTTGACCCTTATCTGACCCAAGGTACTTGCAGAATAACCACTGCAAGTAACCTATGTGGCTACCTATGTCAAGCAACTAAGTCACCATGATATAACCAATGTGTAGGAGAATAGTCGTAAGTCAGTTCTACTGTATGAGCAGGGTAACAAAGCATGAAATATTGAAATCACCGACTCTCACAAAGGTAAAGATACTAGAAATACCCCCATATATGAATAGATCCCCATAAATATCTTTGACGCTAAGAAGGTATTGGAGGGATATCTCCTCAACCAACTTTACGCGACCTCGTGCTTAACTTTGGTGTGAGTGGAGCCTCCTGACGTCACCAATTATACAATGGATTTCACCACTCCCTTAGTCAGACACATATGTTGATTTTAATATCCTTGGAGAAGTTTACTCACAAAATCCTATTCCAAGGCTCTAAATCTTAAGCTAGTTTGTGCACCCTGAAAAATAAAATTGTTTCTAATAAATTTTAAATTTATCAACGTTACTTTTAGTGGCTTTGTTTACTCAAAAGGTGTGGTTGTGAAACTAATGATGTTATGACTCAGTGAGTAAAAGAAATGAATATGAATATAATGTAAAGTCCTAACTTCAATTCCAAATAAATGATAAGATTTTCAAAATGCAATTTTCAATTCAATTCTGCGATTTCAAATAAGATGCAATCTTTCCATACATGTACTAAGATCAACGATAAGAACCCAAAAGATTAAATGCCAACAATACAAAATGTATGTTTTTTGTATTTTCAATATAAAAGAATGAAAATGCAAGGACTGGACAACAACTTGATATAAAGACCCTACTGTATGTAAACAGAGACAAACTGAGTAGAATATCAAGAAGAAAACACCCAGCCCAGGATGCAAGGAAAACTAATCAAAAGGATGATGAGAAAGAAAAACAACCCGAAAATTCAACCAAAGAAAGGTTTCCAATCACTCTGTAGGAATTTATCAATCATGACAGAGACCTAAGAAGACTCATCAACCATCAACACTTACCCAGCAAACATCAAACTCAACAATCAAGAAAAAAAGGATGATGTACGTGATTGTTTAGGAGAAAACCATGTATATACTCTTCCTACAGAACGACAACTCGTGTATGTACACGATTGTCCAGGAAAAAACCACGTATATGTATTGAAACACTGCTAGGTTAAGGATAAGGCCAAGAAACTTAGACTCAAAATTAAAAAAGGTTGTTAAGCAATCAGATGACAATAAACTCAAGATAAATGAGAGCAATCAAAGGAGAAAAACACTCCAAACCCCCAAAAGAATATTATTTCCCCAGTATGGTCACCAATTCTATTACGAGGAAAATCACTCTATGGCACAGGGTAAACCAAAACAGACGGAAATCATTGTAGAAATAAACTCTAATCTCAAGTATGTTATATAAACAAATATGCTAACAAGACAAGATGAAGATCCTACCTCGTTCAGAGGTTCAATGAAGTCCACCATTGAGAACTTGACTCAAAGCAATACACCTGCAACTTGTCCTCAATAACCAATATACGCAAGCATATGGTGATAATATATAAAGTTAGCACATATAATAGCATAATCCATCAATATTCATAACAAATATGCCCATGGAATAACAATTCAAATATTTGCAAGACATTAATTGGACAAGAAAATAGTATTTCTATTAAAAGGTAATCAACATAAGTGTATGAATGACAAACTTCTATGTTAGCACATTAGGAACCAAGAAACTAAGTCACTTCCAGCTGAGCCTCCACCACTTCAATCCTCCACCAAAGGCAAGCTCATATAAGAGAGACAATGAGGTTCTCCATCAAATAGAGAAGATCTTGGGGGATGAACAATGTGTTCAGAATTGAAACGACGAAGGGATGCAGACTCAATATGAAGTGAATAATTTCTCCAAAGTAAGTTTTCTCTCAAAGTTGAGTTCTTCTCCTCTTCTCCATGACTTGGATATGTCCCATTTATAGCCTTCAAATGGAACTGAAGGGTCAAGTCAGAACGTTTCCAGTATATGGAAGGTCAAGGATCATGGATATCATGATGTGACATGGAAACCCAACACCATTTTTTAATTTTGGGCACAAAACCCGATGTACGTAGGTTGTAATGGTGCAACCTATGTATGCGCATGTTGTATAGTTGTTAGGGCACATATATGTGGAAAAATACAATTTTTAGCTCTAGGAACTGCAAAAAGGGACTTCAAGTCTTCATAGGGAAATGGAAAATTCCTTTTGAGCAATTTTGCATGGGGTGAGGCAAATCCTTCTATAACACAAACTAACTCCTATTTTTTAGGGTTTAGTTTTAACTAATTAAATTTGGCGAAAATATGTAAAAATAAGATGTAAAGATCCGTTTGAATATACCAAACTATGACACATGTGCAAACATTGAGAGAGGTTTTTGTATATGAACCCGTTATTGAGAAAAAAGTCTTTCAGTTTATTGATGTCAATCACCATCTTCTTGGAATATGTGCTTGAAGTTAACTGCAAAAACAATCATCTACAAGAAATTTTGCAACAACCAAGAGATTTCGCAACGAATGGTAATTTCTCTTTTTATCCCAAATGGAGAACTGGATTGGGTTGAGTTTTTTTCATAAAATTAATGACACTATGATTCCTCTCCACAAAAAATTTGGGAAAAGCCCAGTTTTTCGTTTTAAAGTTATGATGAAAATAACATTTCGTAGAAACTAGGAAATTTGTTGTGAAATCTTTGTTTCAGCAGTTTCCCTTGTGAACTCTCTCTCTCTCTCTCTCTCAACATGTGATAGTTTCTTTGCCATTCTTTCAGATAGAAGGACATAGGTAATTCCGAGGATAGCAAAATAATCACAAAAATGAGCAGGAGTGCTCTGCATTCATCATCGCCTCATTGATATTACATTGATAGAAATACCATTGAACCTTGACACATGATCTTTAAGAGACCAGGACATGACTACAAGAATCAACAACAACAACAAAAAGGAGTTTTGACTTTGTAATTTGTACTCACTAGCATAGGCTCCAATGGGGATGATATCCTACCTGTGAGGTAGCAAAGAACCCGAATATCGGTGCCTAATCCATTGGGTTGTTCACAACTCTTTCTTGAAACTTGCAACATGATTCCTGCTCTGAAACCAAAACCACTATACAAACTAAAAACCACACACTACTCACTACAAACTGAATCTGAAAATGAAAACAAACTCTGAATACTGAATACTGAAAACCACACACTACTCACTGCAAACTGAATATGAAACTGAAAACAAACTCTGAATATTGACTGCTGAAAACAACACTGAAAACCTCATGTTAAAAAGTTTCTCAAACCTCTAAGCTTATTTATATACAGATCATCCTATTATAATAGCTGAAAATTTTGTTGGATCAAGTAATATAAAATATACAATGCAACCAATCAAGCAAATGACTAGTAGGTTGAATTCTACTCAAACTCTCTTCAAAAAGAAAGAAAATCTTGGAAGATGGCAACTCATATAAAAGTTGGAAAACAAATTCAACATTGACGAAATTTGAAACCTTAGGTGTGCTTACTGCCTTCAAACATGTTGCAAAAGGATCCTCAAAACAATGCAAATTGATCTCAGGATATTGCAGAAGACTTTCACTTTGATATCAAACCCCTCTAGCTACATTTTCTTTTTCATGCACTTTCGTCTGATGGTTGTCATAAGAGAGATTAAAATTTTGATTAAACTATTGCAAACAAAAACCTTATGGCAGCAAGGACATAGCTAGTTTTGACACTAGCTCATCATCCTCTTTATCTTCAAACTCGTGGTTATTTAATGGATGCAAATTTTGACTGTTTAGATCTTCCATATAACATGCTACAGGGTCATGAAACACATGAGAAGATTGCTGCAGAATTATAGAGTTATCAATTTGTTCAAGTGAACCAGTGTGATTTTGTATCATCTCACCCTCCTCTACTTCAGTGACGATTTTAAAATTTTCTTTCAGTAATTTAAATGAATCAAAGCATAAAGGTAAAGAATTTTCATTAGCAAACTCACTATTTTCATCATGTTCTTTATTGTAACTATGATATGCAGGTTGATTGCTCTCATTAGACTGCTAAAATAGAACACTTCTTGGTGACAAACATACAGCTGGTTTCTCTTGAAATTCATCATCATACTCATCATATCTAGGAAAAACCATAAAACCCTACAATGTCATCAACAAGGAAAATTGGGACAACAACTTTCTCTTTAACAAGCTTGTTGTCACAGGGGAAGACCCAAGGTTCAACTCTAACAGCGCACCAAAAAGCCCTAACTATTGGCCCTTTCAGCAACACCTGCGAAGCAAATGTAGTCTCACCCAAAGTAGCAATAGGGGGTTGCAAGACACATGTGTCTACAACTAGAGGAAATGCAAAGTGGATCCAGTTAAACAACAATGCAACATCATAATCTAGATATTCTTTACCACTATTATACCTACTTCGCACAGTTATATCTCTGATCTAACTCAACAATGCAACACAATATAGCAGATAACAAATAACACATCATCAATCACACATAACAATAAGATATACTTGGTTCACCCTCTCCCTAGGGATACATCCATAGAACTGTGTTTCTTGATATAATAGATGAAAACATACCGTTCTATCTGCACACTTAGCTTGCAGATCTCTCTCTCTTTCTCTCCCCTCCCTGCGCACCCATCTCCAGGGCTGATCTTCACACCCAGCTGAATATCTTACAATACATTTTCAACACTGTTCTCTACAACAATTCTCAGCAATTATTGACAACAACCATAATATCAACGAACCAACATATAACGAACACTCCCAGGTCTTCTAGACCTTTATTTATACATTACATGACCAAATTCTAGGTGTCAAAACCCTAGGTGTCTAAAACCCTAGGTCCACTTGACCCATATTTTCAAGGCTTCGCCAGCCTATCTTTCCATTTTTACCACAAGGTGCTCCAAAGCACTCGTTGATGATGTCTTTTTCCCCTTGATGAGTTGTCCACAATCCATATTCTTTGTTTCTTTATCTTCCTTGATATTCTCTTCCAACCGCTATATTTTCCTTCATTTTCTCCTTATTTTATGCTTCTTTTCCCACTTCGACCCTTCCTCGGTTTCTGTGTCTTTCACGCAATTTGTACTTCTCCTTTCTTCCTTAATCTTCGCTTCCTTTCATATCCAAGGGACAAAAGGCCCCCAACACTCACATGTGACTCATCTCGAGTCACTCCCATACTGAACCTTTTGTTTTACTTTAACTTCAGACTACGCGGAGCAACCTGTGCTTTCTGATCGGTCCCTCCCTTCCTTGTGTAGATTGTATTTTTTGTGCCTGGTACCCAGTTTCAATTGCACCTAGTACCTAGACCCCTCTTCTTTTGATTTTACTGAGAGTTGAGAGGCAGTTGGTTGTCATAATACAATTTCAACCAGCTCCCATTTACTAAACCTTCCTTCCATTCTTTGTTCAGGGTCTTCAACTGTGTAGCTCCACCTTCTGTAACATAGGAAACCTCATATGGCCCAAGCCAATGTGTCATGAACTTCCCTGGATGCTTCATGAACTTTTTGTCATATACCAATACCATATCTCCTTGCTTTAGAGATTTCTTCTTGATATGTCTGTCATGGTAGGCCTTTCTCGTTCCTTATGTACATGTTGATGAAATCATGCAATAAACTTGTCTTCCTCGAGTTCCACCAACTGTGCGAGCCTATTTTTCATAGCGCATGTGTCATCCATATTTGTAAATGTTGCAATTCTTAAGCTAGGGACCAAATATTCCATAGGTACCACTGCTTCCAAGCCATAAACTAACTTAAAGGGAGTCTTCATTGTTAGCTTCTTGCAAGTCGTTCGATAAGCCCATAACATTGCTGGCACTCTCAAATCCCAATCACCCCTGTTCACACTGCAAATCTTCGTCAGCATTGTCTCCAATATCTTATTAAATGCTTCGACTGTACCATTCTCCTATGGGTGATAGGGTGCGCTCTTCTGATGGTGAAATTCAAATTCCTGAGTCAAGGCTTCAATAGTCTTGTTAATAAAATGTGTGCCTTGATCGCTCATAAGGATCTTTGGGCATCCAAATCAGGTTATGATATCATCAAATATGAACCGCGCAATTGTAGTTGCACTATGGTCCTTAACTTCTCTTTCTTTTTTCCAACTAGTCAAATACTCTATCGCAATGATGATGTATCGAGCTCCTGTGCACTTTCCTGGTGGGCTAATAGGTCCCAAGAAATCAATGGCCCATTTATCAAATGCCTGTAAAGTTAGTTGAGGTGTTGAAGGTATCTCATCTCTTCTGAAAGGTTTCCCATCTCTTTGGAATACATCGCAGGCTCTGTAGTATTCCTTATCATCCTTGTGTAAAGTGGGCCACCAGAGGCTAGCTCTAAGAACCTTATGTGTTGTTTCTTTCCCTACATAATGTCCTCCTGTGATGCCTTCATGTGCCTCTTCCAGAATCAATGGTTTTTCTGCCTCCATAACATATCTCCTCAATATCTCATCAGGTACCATCTTATATAGATGTCCAGCTATAAGTGAAAAATTTACAGCACGAACTACCAATTGTTTCTTCTGAATAATTGTATACTCGTGGGGTGCCATTCCTGTAGACAGGAACTAGACTATCTCGGCGAAGTGATCATCAACTCTTCTGATGGCCAACAACTCTGCATCTGGTAGTGTATCCTCCAAAATGGTAGGTTCCTCTCCATGTGCTAACCTGGACAAGTGATCAGGTCCCTTGTTCATTCTTCCTGGATTGACCACAATCTCAAAATCATATTCTTGGAATAACAGTAGCCATCTGCATATTCTTCCCCACAAAATTGGCTTATTGACTAAGTATTTCAACGCAGAGTGATCAGTGAACATCTTAAAATGTCCTCCCAACAAGTAGTGTCAAAACTTCTGCAATGCATACCCCATAGCTAAACCTTCTCTTTCATTGGTGGTGTAATTTATCTCAGTTGTAGAGAGCTTCCTACTAGAAAAGGCTAACGGGTGGTCAATATCTCCTGCTCCTGGTTGTGCTAACACTGCTTCTAATGCAATAGATGAAGCATCGACATGAACATGGAATTCCTTACTCCAGTCTGGGAAAACCAAGATAGGCGCAGTGACCATCTTCTGCTTAAGTGTGTCAAATCTCTACTGACATTCCTCTGACCATTGAAACTGGAAATCTTTCTTTAAAATATTTTCCATGGGTATTGTTATCTATGCATAGCCCTTAATGAACTTTCTGTAGTATCCAGTATGTCCCAGCGTAGTGCGCAGCTTTCTAACCGAAGTAGGAGGAGGTAGATCAACAATGATGGTGATCTTGGAAGGATCTACCAACAACTCCTGCTTACATACAATGTGTCCCAACAATACTCCAAAAGGTGAAAGGAAGATGCACTTCTTCAGGTTCAGGGCAATCTGACATTGCCTGCACTTATCCAGCATTAGTCTCAAACATTCAATATGATTTTTCAATAAGCTAAAAACTATCCAATCATCTAAATATGCTTCGAAATATTTATGTAAAAATTCCTTGAATGCTTCGACCACCACCCTGGAAAATATGGTTGGTGCATTCTTCAATCCGAAAGGCATCACAGTGTACTGGAACGACCCCCATTCTATTGCAAATGTGGTCTTATGTTTGTCTTCCTTAGCAATGTTGATATGGTGATAACCTGAAAATCCATCTGTGAAGGAGTAAACTTCCTGTCCTCCTACATTATCTAACACTTCATCAGTAAATGGTGTAGGGAATGGATCATGTAGGCATGCATCATTCAGTTTCCTTAAATCTACACAGATTCTGATCTCTCCTAACTTCTTATTCTGGACACCATAGGGATGATCCATTTTGATTCTTCAATAGGTTCTATGATTCCTGCTTCCAACATTATGTCTAATTCAATCCTAACTTTCTGCTTATACTTAGGATTCAGCCTGTAGGGTCTCTGCTTGACTGGCCTTGCATATGGTTTCAAGGGTATCTTCATTTCTCCCATGGGCCCTTTAATGCCCTTTATGTCTGTGAACTTGGTTGGAAACAAGTCCTGATATTCATGAAATAATTCTGTAATCTTATCAATAGTGGAATCATCCCAATAATCTTGAACATTCGCCAACTTAGGTGCTTGATCTGTTCCAATATTAAATTTCTTGATTTTAATTGGTTGTCCAATGAAAGGTAGTTCAATCCCTGTCCCTTCTATGTCTCTTTGTCCTTCAATTTCTGCGATGTTCACATTTCTAGGATCATCATATTCATCATCATTGATATTGTAACAACCATGTAATTTATGAAGAGGTGCAATCCATTCATTTTCTTCTTGCTCCAAAGGGAGGTTAGGTGCCTCCTCAAAGACTTTATGTCTTACAACTTGTAAAGCCTGATCTACTATGGGGTACTGACTTTCAAATAAAAATGTAGCTATAAAGTTCTAGGTCATATTGTACCAGTCTGAAGTGGTGAGGCACAGTTATGCTTGAAGATACCAATTTATAGGCATTGTGTCCAAAGTGTTAATGAATTTATGCACCCACTTCTCTTTAGGAATGTTGCTCGGGCCTCCTCACAACTCCGCACATGGTCCTTTGGACAACTCTGACCTGTGTATCGAACTTCACACCCTTCAACTTGATATGAAAAGCACATTTTCATTAAAGTGCGACATCGCACCCACTCCGCGATGTTCTTCTTGTTTGTTCCCCACCATCTTGTTGGCGTTGCTTTCAAGGCTTCATCCAATGCCAACAACCTCTGTTGTACTGGGAAAATTTCTTCAAATTTCCAATAAGAATGATTCTAAATGATTTAAACCATCATATGTGGGCAGATTACTTACTTTTTTGCCAATCCAGCGAACTTCCCTGGTCAATCTAGCACATCTCCGTGTAGAGACTTCATACATCCTATTCTTCTAGTTCTGTAATGCTTCTTCTGAGTCTGATGAGCATGCACTTTCACTTCACTAGCTTAAATTTCCATCTGTCGTAGGATTAATGTAATTTTGTTGTCTTGATGTCAATTTATATATATTCTCTAGTTCATAAGCACGATCTTCTTCTCGGATGGGTTCGGTGTATCTGAGACCTTCATCAAGATCAAGAGGTGTAATAACCCTAAGGCCATCACCTTCAAATATCATTCTTTTTTTCTTTAGTTCAACAACATTCGAATTGTTGAATGCCCAATCAATTCCTAACAGTGCAGGATAAGGACAACTATCATCAACCATCTCAATCACTTAGAAGACTACAAACATCCTTACCCCGTCAATGTCCATAGGGACATGCTCCAGTCTTCCAAAGGGGATTACTACCTGCTAATTAGCCATCCTGATCTTGATAGGAGAGTAAATCAACTTAGGTTTTCCCATCAGTGCCCAAGTCTTCTTCGTCATAACATTGACTTCTGATCCCAAGTCGAGGACCACATAATCTATGTCATAGTCTCGAATCTGAGCATTAAGGTGTAGTTCCTTGTTTGTTCTTCTCTTTCTAGATACTTGATGTACTTCTTTATTCAGCAGAGGATCTATCCTTCCTATATCATACTGTCTGATCAAGTATTGTAGTTCTTACACAGCTCTTTCATCCTTAATCAAATTAATGCAAGTACATAAAAATTCCATAAGCTTTCTTACCTCTTTTCCTTCTCCGGTCGAGGCAGACTGATTGAATTCCAAATGCATTCCACATTCTTTCACTTCGGGTTGTTCCCTAGATGAAGAAGCATGTACTCTTCCAAATTCTCTTCTTGCCTCTTCAAATGTTTGCTTTTCTTTTCTTGGATCAAACAACTGTGTCTTCTCTGCAGCTCTTCTAATTCTTAATTCTTTTGTAGTCTTTTATGGGGTCACCCTGTCTTCTCCTGTAACAACTCCTCCTCTAGTGATAATAGTGACTTTGGGATCCTCTCTGCGAGGTTCTGTTGATATTAGTTTCACTTGTTGGTTTCCTCCTCATCTCTCCTGAAGTTTCGCTAACAACACTGGACAATCCTCAATAACATGTTCAAATGAGTTGCAGTAGCTACAAGTGGTACAAAGGTTCGGATAGTCCCTTGCCAAGTGTACTGGATGCGCACAGTTATAACAAATGATCTGACCTCAACCTCGACCCATCCCTCCTCCTCGTCCTCTTCCTCTAAATCCACCACGAGGGTTGAAGTTTCCTCTTCCTGGGGAATTAAACTGCGTAGCATTTCCCTCCTTTTGCATCTCTCCTTGAATCATATATGTATCTATTGACCTTTCATGCAAGAGATCATAATCCCTACAGTCCTTCTCATCATGCCCCATATATTTACATAATGTGCAGTAATTATTGGTAGGTGTATAGACATATTTTTGCATGTAATAACATTCACCAGGGTGATGTCTATTTCTACATACCTCGCACCAGGGTAGAGTAACCTACTTCAAGGGGCTCGGAGCTCCAGAGGTCAAGTACCCATTAAATAGGGGACAATTCTCCTTGTTGTGGCCCTCTTATTTGCATATGATACACCAGATGTCTTCTCTTTTATCTTTTCCCTTTTCTTTCTTCACATCTTCGACCTGGAGAGATAAGCTAGTTAGTTGACTCAAAATTTGACTCATACCTGAGTTGGATTCTCCCATAAGGTTTGATTCTAATTTCATGGCGATCTTCAGTGCCTTAGCCTGTGAAGAGACCTTCTACTGCATCAGAGGAACTCAGATGTGTGGTAAGAGGGTAGCAATGAACCATTCCTTATTTTGCTCGTCTAGAATCTGAAAACTCAAACAGCCTATCAAGGTCTTAAACCTCTTATCAAACTCCCAAACACGTTCAGCTACTCTCTACTTGATTTCTTTCAGTTATGTAATGCACTGTGATTCTGACTTGGGTTTCTTGAATTCTGCACTCAACGCAGTCTTGATGTCGTTCATTGGTTTAGGCTGTAAAGTTCCTTTAACAAACTTCATATACCAGCTCAGCGCGCGGTCTCTCAAGGTAGTACTGAACTGATCTCTCTTAACAACTTCATCATTGACTTGTTTAATACTCCATACAGCTTCGCATAAGAACCAGTGTTGATCGGGATCTTCAGATCCATATCCTATAAAGATAGGTAACCTCATCTCATCTGCCATAGATCTTCCTAATTTTCTTGACTGAGTATGTATTGAATTGTTGGTAACAGTGCTCTGAGTACTCTGATAACTCTGACTACTCTGGTTACTTAATGCTGCTAAAACAATAGGAGGAGTAATAGTACTTACTTCGACGGTAGGTGTAGTCCCTGAAGTTACTGATTCTTCCTGGCAAGGTTCTTCAGTCTTCCTCTCCTCTGCAGAATCCTTCAATAACTCTTCTTCTTTTCCACTGTAGAATCCTTCGTCATGTGCCAGTGGCTCATGACTCTGCTCAAATAGGTTTACCAGACGAACCTTTCTGAAGGTTCTCCCACTGGGCATATGTCCAACCTCTGTGTCATTGTCACTGTCTGAGTTCTTGAACATTAGATTTTCAATCCAACCAACTATTGTATCTTCAAGATGTTCTTCTCATGCAATAGAATCTTGATCTTCAACTTCAAAAAGTGTAAAAATTTTCCTCTAGGTCCCTTAAATAAATATCTCTCTGCTTGGCTATATGACTCGAATCTGTTAATAGAAAACTCGGTAATGTACCCTCCAATAGTGTTATCAAACCAATGATCTATTGCTCTTGACACAACATTACCAACTCTCTTGACCTTCTTGATTAGCACCGACATCCAAACCACAGGTGGTCTAGATATGATTTCAAACTGGGTATCTGCTAATTTGGCTAACCACTCGTATAGCTCCTTATGAATTCCTCCAAAGAAAATCTAGTGTATATTAGTAAAGATATACCTTTCCAACCAGTCTTATGTACTAATGATAGGGTTCTTGTTCTGATCTTCGACGAAGTCCCTCTCTTGTTCTTCTATCCACTTATGAATTTCTTTCTTTGATGGGAAACACCTTGACATTCCCTCAAAAAGATCTTGGTCCCGACAACGGAACCATTTGTTTGCACAGGGGCAAACCCAGGTTTCAACTCTAACAGCGCACCAACAAGCCCTAACTATTGGCCATTTGTAATGTCCCCCACCTCTTAGAGAGGTGATGAGGAGACTCAGTGGCCTGGGCAGCCCCACTAGGTCATAGTCTCACACTGAAGGGGGGAAGTCAAGAAGTTAAAAGTTATATTTTTAAGTTGACTTAAGAAAGGAAAAGGATAAAGGAGTAAAAGATAACTCAACAGAAGAATAGAAGATTAACCTTGCGAGTTAACCTAACTCAACAGAGAATTAGAAGGAAAAGTATAAGTAAGAGGCTGGGGTGCACCTATTACTCATTCTGGTTTTGGATTAGCATTTGTTATTGCTCTTGAGCATTCAGTTTGGGGGTTTGTTGTACAAACCCTTGTGAGCAACTCAGTGGTGAAATATCCACTCACCTTGTTCCGCAGCTTGGTCTCGGGGATGAAAGACTCCTCCACACCATTCTAGTCTCAGCCCATCTCCATCTAGTGCTTCAGAAGGGGCAGGACCATCAGTTTGAGGTCTTTTCTGGAGGGTTATCATCATTCTACATTTGTTTGTAGATTGGGACGTCTTGGAGCCATAGGGGACGTCCTGTAATTCAGTAAAAATCAGATCTAGGGAGATCTTCTTGAGATCTGAGTCCGAAACTTCTCCCACGGGATTATCATAGCCCGATCTATATTCTTGGAGAGTTTCAGAGAATTTGGAGGCCTCTTTCATCAGGGCCGAACCAGCTAGGGTTTCAGTCATCCAGTGGGGCACCTCATTCAGTGGGAAATTTAGATCTATGGAGATTGAGAGGGATCTTGGAGATTCAGGCACCTGTGTTATTCTTACCATCGCCCGATCTATATTCTTGGAGATTTTTAGAGCATTCAGAGGCCTCCTTCATCAGGGCCGAACCAGCTAGGGTTTCAGTCATCCAGTGGGGCACCCCATTCAGTGGGAAATTCAGATCTACGAAGATTGAGAGGGACCTTGGAGATTCCGGCACCTGGTTTATTCTTACCATCATCTGATCTATCAATTGGCATATTTCTTAGGGTGATTGGACACTTTTGGCAGCAGGGTCGAGTTATTGAGGGTTTCAGCCTTCTATTAGAGCGTGGCATTCTTCAGCGGGAGAGTTTGGCATTCAGATCTACTCGTATTGATATTCATTTCTTATTCAGCCTTTGGAGGCATTATTTTGTATTAGCGGGAGCATTTTGTAGTAGCTCATATCTATTGCTTGTACGACCATCTGAGGTTTATGCCAAATCGATCATCTATTGTATTGACCTTACATTGCTCATAATAAAAAGGTCAGATCGTTGCTTGTGCTTCTACATCTTGAATATATTGTGATCTCCGTGTGTTGATGAATCTTGTATGCACTTAATAACTCAATAAATTAGTAGTAGTTGGTGATTCCAAGAAAGAATTTGGCTTGGGATCATTACACCATTTCGGCAACACTTGTGAAGCAGATGTAGTTTCACCCGAAGTAGCAATAGGGGGTTGCAGGACACAGGTGTCTGCAACCAGAGGAAATGCAAAGTGGATCCAGGGAAACAGCACACAACAATATAGATATTCTTTACCACTATTATGCCTACTTCGCACAGTTATATCTCTGATCTAACTCAACAATACAACACAGTATAGCAGATAACAAATAACACAACATCAATCACACATAACAACAAGATATATGTGGTTTACCCTCTCCCTAGGGCTACGTCCACAGAACTGAGTTTCTTGATATATTAGATGAAAACATGCAGTTTTATCTGTGCACTTAGCTTGTAGATATCTCTCTCTTTCTCTCCCCTCCCTGCGCACCAGTTGCAGGGCTGATCTTCGCACCTAGTTGAAGATCTTACAATAGAGTCTCAACATTGTTCTCTACAACAATTCTCACCAATGATCGACAAAAACCATAGTATCAATGAACCAACCTAGAACGAAACCTCACAGGTCTTCTAGACCTTTATTTATACATTACATGACCAACTTCTAGGTGTCAAAACCCTAGATCCCAAAACCCTAGGTGTCTAAAACCCTAGGTCCACTTGACCTATATTTTTAGGGCTTCACCAGCCTGTCTTTCCGTCTTTTTCGTGAGGTGCTCCAAAGCACTTGTTGATGATGTCTTTTTCCCCTTGTTGAGTTTTCCACGATCCATCTTCTTTGCTTCTTTATCTTCCTCGATCTTCTCTTCCAACGACTATATTTTCCTTCCTTCTCTCCTTCTTTTCTGCTTCTTTTCCCACTTCCGCCCTTCCTCGGTTTCAGTGTCTTATGTGCGGTTCATACTTCACCTTTATTCCTTAATCTTCACTTCCTTTCATATCCAAGGGCCAACAAAGTTGATCTGCAAACTCACTCTCAAGACATTCTTCAATATTCAAAAAACAACCAGCCCTCTACTTATCACAAAATGGATCGAGATCCAAATCAACACCTTCTTTTTCATGTTCAGTCTCATGTTCTTCATCATCTAACTCTTCATCTTGAATATTTTATGAAATCTTTGCACAAGCTTGAATGTTATCTTCCACTTCCTTTGATCATTGAACATATGTTGCAAGGTCACAAACCTCCTCTCCATGAGAACAAAAGCTAGCTCTAGATGAAAATTTGTTGCATAACATAGCCTGGAAACAACTTCAGAAGGATGGATATTTGTAGGCTTCTTGTAGTAAAAATTATGTAACCTTTTATTGAACATGGTAACAGTATCACGCTTATGTCTCTTCATGGCACGATATGAAATATGTTGATCCAAAGACTTCCTCTCACCCCAAAAATTCAAAAAGATCTCACTCATTTCCTCCCATGAATTGATGGATACAGGTTGCAAATGTCTAAACCATCCTTTGGAATTCACTTGTAATGACTAAGAAAATTCTCTGGTAATCACATCACCATGCTCAATTTCAAACAGATCTATAAAATGCTCAAAGGCCTGGATATGTTTTTTCAACTGTGAGGTTATCAAATTCTTCATCAAACTTGGGAAGGTACTTATAATGCTTTGTTGGAAAATCATGAAGGATATATGGCATTTTAAAATGTCTATATCTCTCTTGGATCTTTGAAGGTATAGAATTAAGTACAAAAGGTATAAAATCAGCCTTAGTCTCTTGAGGCTCACAAAACTGATCATGGATATCATGTGATTCGGATGGCGGATCTTGGTCAAAATTAGCTATGCAAGGTGAAGATATATCTATATTTTTTAAGGAAGGATATACATGTGTATATCTATGATCATCCTTTGAATACAATAAGCAATGGAAAATTCTTTTGATTTACTGGGAAAGGACACAAATGATTGATAAAAAAAAATATTACTTCTTGGAGAAAACTCAAACTTTGGAACCTGATTCTTTGTCCTTTCATGTTTATGTTCAATAAGCTCGTCCTCTAGTGGAATATTTAAATTTAATTGAAGCATTGATCAGAGTCGCTAGGTGAATGGTACAAACTTCTTGTATCTGATTTCTATTCACCATCAAAAATCATGTCTACAACTCTGTTGAAAATATCCCAAGGAAAATGCAACTTTCGCTCCCGGGCAACTGTGCCAAAATGTTATCACTCTGTAATTTTCCTTGGCTGTGAAAGGAAAACATAGAGGTAACTTTTTCAAACCACTTTGGGCTAGAAACTGACATTTCCAACCATAGAGGGCTCTCTTACTGAAATTATAACACAGTGGTTAGATCTGTAAGTAAAGACAGAAAGTTTATGATGTGGTGGTAAGATTGAGTGAAACACCCATTGGGCATGGAGTCATAATAAAGATAGGTCAAATCAAAGCTCTCAAAACTAGTTGATATGAACAAATGTACTTCATAGGCTAGGTAGCTAGAAATCTATCAGTCATCATAGGCATTATAGTATGGTGGTGAGAAGAAAATAACACATCAATTATAATAGAGCACCAAGAAGTGGATGAGTTCTGTCACAATATCATAAGACTAATGTAGGAAAATTGTATGTGAGATAAAGAGAATCAACAATGAATTCTCTATCTATAATCATTCACTCAAAATAGAAGAATAGACATAATGATCAACAAAGATAGGAAACATTCACAAGGAAAAACAAACTGTAAATTACTAGCACGAGAATCTTTGAGACAAATATTCAAGTCCTTCGGCTTGAAAGTTTCCATTAACAACAAAAAATATATACAACAACCAAAGACTCTTTTTTCCTAAGTCCCGAACCCCCTCTCAATACCTGTTTTCATTAAAATATATAGCATTACATTACCATCTAACTCCATGGGGTCGAAATAGTTAGGGTTTCATATTCAAGAAGTTACAAATTAACTCCTATTTTTTAGGGTTTAGTTTTAACTAATTAAATTTTGCGAAAATATGTAAAAATAGGTTGTAAATATCCCTTCAAATATCCAAAAAAAAGAACCCGTTCTTGAGAAAAACCTCTTTCATTTTGTTGATATAAATCACCGTCTGCTTGGAATCTGTGCTTGAATTTAACTGTAAAAACAATCAACTACAAGAAATTTCGCAACAACCAGGAGATTTCGCAGCGACTGGTAATTTCTCATTTTCTCCCAAATGGAGAACTGGGTTGGGCTAAGTTTTTTTCAAAGAATTAATGACACTATGATGCCTCTCCACAAAGAATTTGGGAAAAATACAGGTTGTTGTTTTAAAGTTATGATGAAAATAACATTTCGCAGCAACTAGGAAATTTGCTGCGAAATCTTTGTTTCAACAGTTTCCTTTGTGAACTCTCTCTCATTGTCAACATGTGATAGTGTATTTTCCATTGTTGCAGCTAGAAGGCCATAGGTAATGTCGAGGATAGAAAAATAATCACAAAAATGACCAGGAGTGCTCCAGATACCTCATCGCCTCATCGATATTACACTGATAGAAATACCATCTAACCCTGACACGTGATTTTTAAGAGACCAGGACATGACTACAACACTGAACATCAACAAAACAAGGAGTTTTGACTTTGTAAATTTGTACTCACTAACAGAGAGAGATAAGACGATTATGGTGTCTTAATCTTTGTGTAATAGAGACTTGAAGAGGAATGGTTTTTCTGTGTAAAGAATTAACCTAGGAATGGCAGAAGAAGATTTCCTTAAATTCTGTGAAGTATGAAGGTTACCGGTTGAGGTTTTCATTTGATTAAAGTAAGGACAATCTGGTTGCAGGAAAGAAAAATGAAAGAAATGGAGAGCTCGATGGACAAAAATGAAGTCCCTGAAATTTCGTTAAGGAGTCAAGTTATCAGAAATCTACCAAAATCCTAGCGGAATATGAACCAGAGTTTGAGTTCAGCATCGTAGGAGTAACCCAGTAAATGGATCTTGGAATTTGATTGGTGGCATGAATCTGTTCTGGAGTTGAATCTTAAAAGGGTGTGGTCACATTTGGATGCTGCGTAGAAAGGTAAGTGGGATTTTATTTGTCATTTCACACAACAGTTAAATTTTGTGTATTGATTGATGAATGCGTTTCAATGAAAAATCAAACTCTTTGAAACAAGATCCATTTGGAGTTGTGTTGAAGGACTGCATCAGTTTATTGGATACATCAGTTGAGGAAATGCATACTCATGTAAATTCCAAGCATCCAGTAAGGATAAAAATCAGTTATGAACTATGGTGGATTAGTGTAGATCTGTTAATCGACAAAATTGTTTGGTGTGGAGCGCCCAGTTTTGGTATGGAGTCAATGTTTGATTTGAACGAGTTTAGATGCAATATTAAGTGGCAAAATTGTGATGTCCAGAGCAATGTGTTTATGCATGAAAGAATATTTATGTGATATCTTAAATATTTCTGCAGCACAAATGTATTCCAACAACACTATAGTATTTTTGTAGCATGTATGTAATTCTGGAAATGTATATAGACCAGAATTAGATGAGTTTATGAGAAAATTAGAGAAGGATCTGTGTGACCTTGCATCATATATGTTTTAGTTTCATGGATAAAACTTCCTATTATGAAGAAAAGAAGTAGCGGGAGCTAATACTAAGATTCCTATTATTTTTCAAGGTTATGGGAAATTCAAAGTTTCCCTTATTCTCATATTGTGTATGTGTTTGTGAAACCTATGTTTTGTATGTGCTTATTATCTCATATATCTTAGAATTTTCAGGGTTGTGTTGTGAGTTTGGGATTTAATACTTAAGATATTAAGTCTTATGGTATTGTGCATATTAATAATTAATCATGTGTGTGCATATGCATGATCTAATTCATTTCCTTCGACTAATATGAAAACAAATAAGAGGGGAGAAGAAGAAGAGAAGATGCATCCTATAGAGGTCCAGGGGATAAGTGTCAAATGTCCCTTTCTCATGCATAACTAAATCTAATGTGTTCTCCTAATGTTTTGATACTTTCTTGTGTTGACTTAGGCCTATATTGTGTTAAGTTTTGGCTCAAGCATGAGGTTTATTTCTTTTTTTGTTTAGCATTACTTGAACCATACACAATGACTGCAGCAACAATAACTAGCTGCAGTAAACCAAGATCACAAGAAGAATAACCATGCACAAGAACATAAGTAATATCCTGGGAAACTCTTCTACTCAAGGGAAGAAAACTCAGCAATCCTTTGTTATATCCTCAAGAGAAGATCCCCCATCCACCACCAAACCTAGTACACAAAAGGGTGTTGCAGTTCTCATAATTTCAGACCTCAACTTCTGAAATCATGAAATGACACAATGATAAGTGTGTTTCCTCAATGGGGATTCACCTTTTTTATACAAAACTTATCACATCAAATGATGTGTCTATTGGCACAATAGGGCCGACCTGTAAAACTTAATAATATAATAAATATAATTAATAATTACAATATAAATTATCTTTGCATGGTGGGGTCGACATGTACCCTTTACAACATAATTAGGGTTACAGGTAAATCTTACTCTTAGACAATATAGCAAGGATCTCACACGTCCACAAGTGCTCAGCCACTAGGAACACGTCCACATGTGCTCATCCACAGGGACGTCCTACTCAACAGATATCTATCTCAACTGAGTCTACAGGAGAATCATCTGGAGTATCATCTCAAGCCTGACTCAACTGAGTCCACAAGGCAGGAGACCACATGGCATAACAACTCAGTCCAGAGTCTGACGCACGCCCATCACATGGACACCTTCACCCCACATAGGGGAACACATCGCCTCATCTCAATCTAGAGAGGAACGACACAAAAATCACATGGGAACACCTAACACATAGGCTCTCTCACGGGTCGACTCAACTCAGTCTCAAAGGAGAATGTGTCCTGGAGGATGTCTCACGAAGCTGCAATCATCAACACTCCCTCTCAGCTAGGGAGGCATTCTCCACCAGGCCAAGTCTCTCACGGAAGTACTCGAATTTCGTCCTGGCAAGCGGTTTGGTGAAGATATCTACAATCTGCTCATGTCTAGGAAGGTACTGCACGTGTACTTCTTTCCTCTGCACCATGTCTCTGATATAATGATATTTTATCTCAATGTGTTTCGATTTATCGTGAAACACGAGATTCTTAGAGAGCTTCACACAGCTCTGGTTATCACAATGAATAATGGTAGGATCCATCTCATGATCAAATAAATCTGTCAGGAGCTTGTGAAGGACACTACTTCGCATACTGCCACACTCAATGCTATATACTTTGCTTCTGCGGTACTCAAGGCCATAGAGCTTTGTTTTCTGCTACATCAGGAAGCCATGGAAGACCCCAATGTAAAACAACAACCGAACGTGCTCTTCTGGTCCACTGTGATCCCTGCCCAATCTGCATCGGCATATCCCTGCAATCGCATGTCTACAGTAGAGGCATATCTCAGGTCATATCGAATTGTGCCTCATAGATATCTCAATACATGTTTCACTACTATCCAGTGAGTATGTCTCGGTTGACTTATGAATCACGAATCCCTCTGGTTGTGCGATGTAAACTCCTTCCTCAATCTCACCATTGAGAAAGGTTGTCTTTACATCCATATGATGTAATTTCCAACCCATAGATGCATCTAGTGTAATGATAGTACAGATGGAAGTGTATCAGGATACAAGAGAAAATGTCTCCTCGTAATCAATTTCCTCTACCTGTGAAAATCCTTTTGTACAAATATCGCTTTGTACTTCTCGACACTTCCATCGGTTGCATGCTTGATCTTATAGATCCACTTGGAAGTCACTACATACTTCCCTTTTAGTCTTGGAACAATATCCCACGCATCATTCTTCATGATGGAATGATACTCTTCTGTCATGGCATCTTTCCATACCTGCTGACATGTTGCCTCCCCATGACAAGAAGACTCGGTATCAATGATGTCGCTCATGGATGAAAAATAGCTCAAAAATCTCTATGGTCTCTTTCTCTTTCGGAATGTGCCTTGAGGAGTTGCATGTCCCTTTGCCTCCTGCAGAGTTTGTTGAGCCTAGGCAGGCCTTTTATGGCCTACTACAATGTCTCTGGGTATATCAACTGGAGCAATTGGATCAACGGAAACAATGGTTGTCTCCCTATGAACTTCTAAAGGGGGAGAAGGTATTGTCTCTTCCTTCTTCTTAAATATTTTGACTCCCTCTGAGTCAAGTGACTCCCTCTTGAAGTCTGAAGGATAGACATCTTCCTTTTTTGGTGTTGCTAACCAGGGGTAATGATCCAAGTCATGAGGGCTTGGTCTGCAATCATGCTCAATCTTGATTTTGGTCCTCCTAAGAAGGTTGATATAGAGGAGAACTCCTCATCATTCTTGCTTGCATTCCTTGACTTCTTTTGAAGTAGCTAATGTTGCTTTCTTTTCCAATTACTAGCTCAAAACGAAAAATGACTTCAAAATCAGATATGACTTTGTTCACTTGCTTATGAGACTGCTTCAAGGAAGGCTTCAATATTTGATGATTTTTCAAATGGATGACACATCCATTTCTTCATCATTTTCTAATTCTCTAGAAATGAATTAGTACTCGAGACTATTCTTTTCCTTTCAAATAAAACACGATACATAATCTCTATCTGTCTATGATTGTTGTGTCGGGTCAAGATATTTTATAAACACAATCTTCATTCCTTGACAATGTTCCTTATCATTGAATGCTAGTTATGACTCCATATTCACAATGTTCATGTCTCTTAACCATAATCTTAGTAATCCAATTTATTGCAAGGAATATTTTAGCCAATCATACTACTTCTAGCAGATGGATTTTATACTTAGCCTGCATACCTGTCACTTATGCCTTTTTGGATGGTTGTATATGTACGTAGTATAGGCCTTAGAATATGCCTTAAACTCTGCCACAAAAACAGTTTTGAAACTTACCTCAATATCCTCTAAGGCTTGGTTAATATGCACTTGTAGCACACACTCAGGTCAACACCAAATAGATCCTTTTCTTTGACAAGTTTTTTGGTGGAGCCTTGATCCGGATTATTTTCGGCACGAAATGAGAGCGGAGATATACTAAAGAAATGCATAGAGATATCGCGTATATCCAATAATATAATAGAAATATATCAGAGAGGCAACCATAAACACATAGATACAGTAATACACTATTTCTATTAATAAAAGAAATGTACAGAGACTGTAAAAATACAGAGAGAAAGACTCGCTAGAATGGTGGCAGCTTATCTCTGAGAAGAGATGTGACGGCTACTCGCATTCGCAAGAAGATGATTACAATGAGGCTCTGAAGGCATTTTTACGATAAACAGGAATGCCAAAAACCCTAGACATCCAAAAACCTAACCCTAGGATATGAAGCGCCAAAAGTCATGTGGGCCCCGTTTGGGTAAGTTAGTACATCAACTTCCTGGGGTCGTAACTTTTGCATACGATCTCCGTTTTAGGCATATAATAGATCGTTGGAAACGTATCATCGAGGAGATTCATTTTGGGGACTCAATCATGCCTTCAACTATCATCGAGAACCTCGATTTCGAAAAACCTTCATTTAGGCCCTCAAAATGGCCTCGGAAGTTAAAACCTACTAAAAATAATAAATTGCCAGAGAGTTGTTTTGAGCCAGTTGGAAAAGGTGGGTGGCCACTGATATCCACCTGGATCAATCCTCCCTCCTTAGGAAGCAATGGTCTCCATTGCGTTGAGTTCCCGAGGGAGAAGGAAAATCGTTTGTTGAATCTGCATCTTGGTGAGCTGTGTGTCTTGCTAGAGACGTTGCGTTGCTCAGTTTGTGGAAGTCTATCACGAACCTGTTGAGGTTGAGGTTATTCAACAAGTCAAGATACATGAGAGGACGGTGTGCAGAAGGAATCTTTACACTTTGTTGCAACCTTGTCGACCTTCTTCTGTTGGATAGAAGGTGCTTGGGGCAAGGCTGTAGTGGTTGCAATGTCCTTTTGTTCTCCTTTTGAATAGATTGTGAAGAAGCTGAATTTTTCAGTGTGAGATACTACCTTGCGACACTTTTTAGGTGGAACAGTATTCAGAACTACCTCTGGTATTTTGTAGAGATGACCCCCCAAAGTAACAATGACACTACGGGGTCGAGACTCATAAACAACATGGCATCTCCACATATATGGTTGGCCCAAGAGCACATCACAGACATCCAGTGGGGAAACATCACATAATACCTCATCCTTGAAGGGTTGGATGTCGTATGATAATCGACATTGTTGGCTGACACGAAGATCTTGTCCTGGGCAAAGCCACCCAATGTTGTATGGCTGCGGGTGTGGTGTTGTTGACAATCCCAACTGTTTGACGACCTCTGCTGAGATGCGGTTTTTCTGGCTTCCGCTATCAACAATAAAATGTAGCGGGGTCCCCTTCACCCACATCTGTGAATGAAAAAGGAGCTCCCCCTCTTCAGGATCTATTGGTTCTTCTGGTTGAATTTCTGCGGTAGTGACAATAGTAGTGGGGTCCGTGTCAATGATCTATCCTTTACCAATATTTTCATAATCGGATTCTGAATCAGGGTTTGTCTCTTTGTCTTTGATCTCAGCCACTAATGACTGTTTTGAGCAACATTCATCGGTGTTGTGCCTGGGGATTTTGTGGAACTCGCACCATTTTTCGGTGTCCTTCTTTGTCTTCCTGTGACCCTTCTTTTCCTGTGTCTTGGACTAGTTTTCGGGAAACTGTTTGTTAGGGCCGTCTTTTTCATACTTTGGTTGTTGCGGATTTGCAAACCCGAACTCCCATTTGTTCTGGTGCTTAAATTTTTGCTCAATTTTAACATCATATCAATAAGTCACACCGAGTGATGAGATGTCCAGAAAATCCATTTCAGTCTGGATGTATCTGTGTAGAGCCCCACGGTATTTCAGAACCAAATGTCGCTCGGAGTCTTTGATACCCATCTTGGTGCACAAGGTATGGAAGGTATTGGTGAACTCT
>ML792740.1:281009-326307 GCA_009831015.1 Picea engelmannii
AACCCCAACATCTTTCTCCCTAGGAGACTTCTCTAATACAATTAAAAATATATAATAGAGTATAATGATGATAATGATTACAAGAGTTCTCTCCCCCTTTTATATATAGAATAGGTAAGAAAGGATAACATAAAACAAGGACTTATATCCATACAAGTAACCAACAAGGAAACCCTACATGGAACACTCTACAATACAAGGATGTAAAAGTGTCATACAAGGGTTTATCCAACCCTTGAGATGAAATTCCCTCCAAGCATGATTATGTTAGGGCTCAATGCCCCTCCTCTAGGATGGTGTGCATGTTGGGCCAAATAATTGCAGCAAGATATACTCCTCGGCTTCACCTTAAATTGTCAACTCAGGGAACGCCCAAACTTATGAAGTGTTATGCACTATATTTGTAGCCACAAGGTTTCACCCTTGTTAAGGTGTATTCTATTCCTATGGAATGATATACAAGTAACTAAATGTAATTTACAGTAACCTATCCCAAATTGAAATATCCAGAAAAACCATTATTGCGATTGAATGAAATTTGGTCTATAAAAGCTAATAAAGCCATGACAAGGAAAATGAAAAACCTGGATAACTCATTCTAATTCTCTTCTAAAAAACTTAGTTCCATGACTTTCACTCCTATCTCTTCTTACAATATGCATAAAACAAGTGAAGATCTAGAGTCAGTGACTATTGGATGAAAAATTAATTAAATGAGAAGGTTTCCTTGAATCAATGATCATTACTACTACTATATTAATCAATCCTTATAGCACTAATTTATCATACAATAGATTCATAAGATCCACTTCAAATCAAATCATTATAATTAAAAAATAAAAAGGATTAAAGGAAATTCATGAAATAAAAACATTGTTGTAAAAAAGTATAGAATTAAAGGAAATAAACAAGTAAATGAATGGAAACGGAGAGATAAATTTACAACCATTAAGAGAAAATAAAACAAAAACAATCTAATTTATGGGTAGAGGGGATTCAACCTCCATTGCATCATTGGAGAAGGCCCTTATTCCAAAGTAAGTAAGGGTTGAATCCTTCATAGGAAAACACTAATTACAACAAGAATATTAAAACCTAAAACTTTGTATTAACTGTAAATTCAAAATTACAATATTTTTATCAAAAGAAAATGAATTCTAACGTATTACAACTAACTCATGAGATCTCTCATGCTCTTCTTAAATCCAAAAATGACTTTGGATTCCCCTAAGGCAAATTTTGGAGAACCCATTGCTCATTCAAATGTTTTTCTATAACATTAGAAGTTGTCTTACGCATTTAGAGCCCTCCCAAGTCCTAGCTAATTTATGGATCTCTAAAATCAGTTGGAAAATAATGCCCACTCCACCTCATGTTGGATTCAATTATGGTTGTTTTTAACCACTGACATTCTCCTTCAAATCTCTCATCAAACTACAGTGATGGCTCAAAGAATCTACAATGAATAATGATGGCTCTTTGGATTCCAATCTTACTCAGGAATCCTTATAAACTCCTCTAATGTTGAGACCCTATAGCAATCATATCTTATGCCAACAGTAAAGATTGTATCTCGTAAACTACATATTAAAACTTGGAATAACCCAAGTATAAATCTCATTTTCCAAAATCAAGTAAAAACATATCAAATTCAAAATAAATTAATAATAGTCTTGAAATAGCTTTATTAATGACTTGGGAATGCCTTAAGTATAGAAAGGGGAATGTTGATTTGTTTTCCTATGGTTCTCAATGTAATATAATTTCTAAATTGTTAATAGACTAGCTTGGTCTAGAAACGCATGATCTAGTACAACCATTTTCATTATGTTGGATCCAAAAGAAATATGCCATGAGGATCACTAAGAGATGCAAAATCAAGTTTTTCGTTAACACTAAGTATGTTGATGAAGGGGAATGTGAAGTTTCACCACTAGATGCTTGTGAAGTGATGTTTGGTAGCCCATGCATGTGGGATAGAGATGAAACATTGTATAGAAAAGATAACAAATATTGCTTGGTTAAAGGTTGTAAGGCCTTCCACTTTAAAGTACAAAAAGGGGGAGGAAGAACATCTCTAGTAGTAGTGAAACAAGGGCAAACTGACAACTTGAATGGGTGAAACAAGAAGTAGGTATCCTTCATAATTGATGGAGTAGTAGACTTGTGCAACATGTGGAGGCCATGTGCTTCCATCTCCTTCAAACAAAGTTACCAACTTAATGAGAACTGTGACCTCAAAACGAGAACTCTGGCCTTTAAAACCCATATTTTTGCATAAAAAAACATGAAAATCAACCCCCAGATCAAAAAGTGGTGCTACCGATAGCACTATTTTTTGTAATCGGGTCAAAATTAAAACGTTTTTCAAGCATGGGCTTAAAGGATCAAATGGTTGCTCAGAAAAACTTTAAAATCAACCCCCAAATCAAAAAGTGGTGCTACCGGTAGCACCACTTTTTCTAACCGGGTCAAAATTACAACTTTTTTCAAGCATGGCCTTAAAATATAAAATAGTTGCTTAGAAAAACCTTAAAATCAACACCTAAATAAAAATGTGACGCTACATAAAGAAAAATGTTTGTTCTAAACGTTAAACTTGTAGTGAATTACGACCTAATTGAAACATTGACAACGAAAATAAAAAACCCAAAATTGGATCCTAAATGTTCCCTTGAAAATTTATATACTAACTTTTTTTTTTTAATTTACATTAAAAAATAAATAAAGAGAAAGGAAAAAATCTTCACAATTTTTTTTTAATGAAGATAAAAACACATTTAAAAATATATATATTCAAAACCCAAATTTAAATAAATAAAACCTTGACAAAAAGGTGAAAAACAAAAATAAACTAAAATGAAATGAAAAAAGTTTAAAATTTCCCCTGAAAACAATAATTTAAAAAAAAAAAAAATTAAAAATTAAAAAGGAAACAAAATTCAATAAAATATTTTTAAAAATAAAAAAAGATTTGACAAAAATACTAAAATTGTCAAAGCTAAAAATTTATTTTAAAACACATTTTGAAAATAAAATTAAAACACTAAATTCCGTTTAAAAAAAAAAAAATCTTTATATTATAAGTAACTATATGATAAGTTATATATATTTGCATATATATGTAACTATATATATAGTTACAGTCTGTTGTGACCTTAAAAATAAATTATGTTATATATATACACTAAGAATCCTTAAGGATTTTTGCTCCAATATGGTATGACTGTCAATATTGATAAGACTAAGGTCGTGATTATTAAATCCAATCAGATCCCTTATGATACCTTTGTATATGGGCCTCATGGTTAAGAACATCCTCAGTGGTCCTAATGGTTAAGAACATGTGTTACCTCCTAAGAGGTCACAAGTTCAAACCAGAGGGGGGTAGGGTATGTATACCTCCATAGACTTTACCAGTAAAATCGCTAGGCGGAGGAGGTCTCATACACCAATTTGGTGTCTGGCTTGGCCGTGACCTTAAAAATAGATTATTATTATTATTATTATGACAACAACAACTTGGAGGAAGTAACTTCATACAGATATCTTGGAATTGATATTCACCACAAACTCAATTGGAATTATAGCATTGAGAAAAGGATTATTGGGGGATGGAAAGCCTATTATGGGCTTGAAAACAATTGTAAATCAGTTGATCTTTGGAGTTGGGATAAGAAGAAACTCCTCTTTGAGACTCCTGTTACACATGTTATTCTTTATGGATGTGAAGTCTGGGGCTGTAGTATCTCTTGTCAATCCTGGAGAAAGATAGAGCAAATACAAAAGAATTTTATAACCTATAATCTCAAAATTAAAGGAAATATGCCCTATCTCATCCTTCTCTTAGAAACAATCCTCTCCCCCATTGAGAGCATGGCTATGACTAGATACCTAATGTATAAGAACAAGTTAAACAACATGGAATACAAGAGGCTTTCTAAAATTGCTTCAAAATCAAGTCATAACCACCATCGACTCAAGCGAGGATGGCATAAAGATATCTACAACACTACCCAAAATTGGATGCACATTGTCTAGCAAAAGAAGAAACCAATTGCTACACTATAGCAATAGATTGGTCAAATGCATATTGAGGCCAATAAGCTAGTGATATGTCCCAGAATGAAGAAAAAATGCAAGATATTCAAAAGGATTATGAAGCAATGGACCAATTTTTCCACTCACCCCAAGAAGTGTAAACGCAACTACATCAACTCAAGCCAATGGCATTAGAAAGATACACTGCACTAGAGAGACTCCAGAATGTTATCGAGGATGACTAGAATATTTCCAATAGAATCATCCAAAGACACCAGACTATGACAAAGAACAAGTCTATATAAAAAGAATAATAATTTTGGAAGGCAAATGGATGAAGGAATTGGAGTTCTTTCACAAGATGAAAGGATGAGTTTTGGATCCAATCCCAAAGTTGGGCCCTTCATTTTGAGAAACAATCCAAAGTTGAATTGAGGGTAAGTCAATATGTGTGGTCAAGGCTTGTTGAGCCTGTTATCACAGGATTTGTACTTGTGCAAAGCCTTCCATAAGACACCAAAGTTGTGTAACAATTGGAAATATTTTTCATTGTCACCTAGACAAGTATTTCCCTTGTTTTGGTAATGGATGAAAATCCAACACAAGGTAGGATTCTCTTTTTACCTCAAGGGATCCTATAGAAAGTTGAAGATAATTCTAGAGGCCCCTATCTTAATCACTTGAGATGATAGGCTAGGTTTGAGGATAAGGTTGAAAACGAGACAAGACAATTGATTGATTGAATATATGAGAGAGGTTTCAACAATTATAAAGTTTATAAATGCAAGCAATAATCCCATACACTATATATCAATGAAAAGAGGGTTATTGCAACAATTTTCTGCAATATCTAAATATTTATACTAGCAATGAACATTTGTAACAACAGCAAGAAAACATCCCTCAAAAATTGCCAATAAAATCTCAAAATATAACACTTATCAATTGGAATAAGGTTCAAGTATCCAACAACGATTTTATCCTTATTAAACCATAGTATTAAGTGATTTATCATAAATTTATATCATCCCTAATGTTTGTAGCAAACATTTACAACATCAACAATAAAATTATCAAGTTTTCCAAGCGTTGAGGGTGGTAGAGTAATTGGGTATCCAGCTACTAGGTTGCTTTAAGAGAAATGTGAAAGGTTTGTGTTTTATACCACCTTTTGAGCTTAAGACTAGTGTCGTTTTGTCTCTTCAGACAATGGAG
The DNA here is from genome assembly GCA_009831015.1 of Picea engelmannii. Classification (NCBI taxonomy): domain Eukaryota; kingdom Viridiplantae; phylum Streptophyta; class Pinopsida; order Pinales; family Pinaceae; genus Picea; species Picea engelmannii. Next base: position 286,266 of record ML792740.1, read on the forward strand.
TCAAATCGCACCTTGAATATGGATCTAGATAGACAAGAAGAGTGAAGGTTTGAAGTTCATGGGATTAGGATTGTTATCGCACAAGTTGTAGGTTGGGAAAATATCGACCCAACCACTAAATGGTGACAACTAAGAGGTCACCTACCCACCGTCACCTTAGGCAGGTGTCCACGTCACTTTAGAGGTGAGGTAGTCACCTCAAGGGGCGAATCTGGGTGACCCTAGGGGGGAAGAGATGAATATGGATAAATATGGAGATGAAGTCCCTAGAATTCAATTATAAATGGTATGAAAGTATTGGAATGAGGTCTTGAGAAGGTCCAAAGGTTTCCAAGTAGGTTGAGTGACCCGCCAAGTGTGAATACCTACCCGAGACACAAGAAAAACAAGCATATGTTGCAATATAATCAAGTGGAAAGGCAATGAAGATTGATGTCCCTAATAACAACAGTTGGTAACTAATGTGTATCAGCAAATAAAGATATATAAATCAGCAAATAAAGACATATAAATCAGCATAAAGTAAACACAAGACCAGTTAACAATGTCAAAACAAAATTAGCAATTGACAATGAATTATGTGAAGTACTTTGAGAGAAAACAAGAGGGTTGTTATGAAGTGATTTTCTGCAGTAAATTATCAGCCTTATGGCTGTAGCATTTAAAGGTGTGTAACAGAAAAATCAACCATCAAAATGTCCCCCAAAGTAGCCTAAAAAGTGTGCCCTAATTAGTAGATTAGGTGAGTGAAGTTTGGGGGCTTTCTTAGGGTTAGTTTGTGGGATATTAATGGTCTAGGGTTAGGGTTTTTTGCAGCCTTATGTCTGTAGAAAACAAGTTAGTACAGAAAAAAAATTGTTGGGAGAAATAGGACGCCTCAATGAGGCAAAAGAGTCAAGGGCTCAAAGAAAACTTTCCAAAAGAGATAGACATATAATTCACAAAAATCACGTTTCCCAAGACAATAATCTTATATCTCTAATGCAATAATAAATGACTAGTGCTCTTAATAATTGGGTTAATGGGGTCATGCAAAGAAAGATCTTAGAGAAGCTACATCCTTGGGGGTGTAAACCGTCTTACTCCCCAAGGCATGTTTCTCTAGCTAGGGTTTAAGCTAAGAGAGTGTATGCCATTATACTTCTCTTAGCAAACCCTTGTTTAACCAATAATATGAAGCATAAAATGATGAATACTATGGTGGGGGTGTATGCCCTTATACTTCTCAGCTAGTTCCTACAACAATAACCTTGACTTGAAACAAATGATAGCATGAAAGTCAAAGACCATACCAATTTCAAGGAAAACGATAAGACAATCCACCATAAGATCAAAAGATAAGCCTTTCAAGGCTAGATCTACACTTCCATTAACCATTCACCAAAAGATATCCATAAACAAGAGCATAAAAGACATAATTTTCCAAAGGTAGCAAAAATTTCAAATCAATGTCTTCTCGCAAGAGGGAGAGTTATGTTAAAATAAGATCTTATGATCTCTTATTTATAAAAAATGTCACCAAGGTGAATTGTCCACATATTTAGGGGTAAACCACAAGAATAGGGATCAAAAACCCTAATATTACCCCCTTAACAAAGTAATATTAAACGATTCATTAAAAAATCACTTTTGCACATAAGAAAAACCGTAATTCATATGGATGTCACCCCTTTAGGGGACGTTTTGGCACAAAGAGGAGGTTGGTGGTGCTGGATGAGAGTCGTGGGGCTTCTCAAAGCCATATATCAAGCAATACGATCGTTTCCTTCATGATTCCTTCAAAATTTCAATGTTCCATTGCATGTCACCTCACCACCATGCCCTAACCCCCCCTAGGTGACGTCATGCTCAAAAAGGAGATGTTTTTCCCCTCCTAGGAAAATTGTTTTCCATGTGAGCGTTGGGATAGGTCTTCCACATCATCTTATCAGTCTCCAACACTTTGTCTTTCTCATCTAGCATGCAGGCCCTTGGCATCCACCTATGGGATTCAAGCCCCAAGGAATCCCAAGCTAGGATTTTTCTTCCAAAACTGTCCACCAACTAGGTCCTGCAAAGACAAATAAGCATGCCCTCCAACGATATAAAGTCATAACATCATGATAAGTGAATCCAATCAATAAATGAGCCACCTAATCATGTGCATCAAATATCATTATATCAAATAGTTAATTTCTCAAAGACATTATGTGACTTGTCAAGCCTAAATATGGGAGGGTTGACAAGGTGTCCTATTGGGTAGATCTTGCCCTAGGTCAAGGAAATTTTCCAACAAATATCTCTCTAAGCCATGTAAAGTGGCTGAAGTGGTTGGGGTCAAGACTCAATGGGAATAGGGCTCATGAAATACAAGAGATCGTAGTGTCTCATTCATGGGTGCCTTTGTAGAGGGTGTGTGGTACCTTCGTCCGCAATGCACTTTTTCCAAGCCCATTATTTTCCATTCTTTCATTCTTTCATAATTTTGAGGAAAGGTTGAAGGCCACTGCCCTGGCGTGGTGTCCAGGTAATGACAATGTCACCCACAAACACCTAGTGTAAATGAGAAGGTTGTCTCGTGATGAGACCCCCTTTCTCTTAGCCATGCAACTGAGAAACATTACCCTGGTTTGGTGACTAGATGATGGTAATGTCATACCACTAGATGTTCATGGACATGATAGGTCGACTCATGATGAGACGTCATATCCTTCAACTAACCTTTTAAACATTTTTAAATCATGTTTCATTGTGGGTCCCCCTTTACTCAAAGATAAGTGTTTCATTGCTTTCTTGGGTGATCCATGGGTGAAGCATCTAGAAGGTTCAGACACAGTATTCTATCTTTTACCCAACATCAATCCCTTTGGGCATTCATCCCATTCTTCCCATATAATGAGGGGCAACCCCTTCTTGGGTCAATACACCCTAAAATCCCAAGAGATAAGGAAAATGGGGTGGAATAGTTATGGAAATTCATAAGTATGGTCAAGAATGGTACGATGACTCTTCAAGGGAGTTCCTAGTATCAAACCCATCCCCAAAGAAGATCACTTACTAGGGAACAATGTCAACCACCAAGGTGAAGCAAGGAAAAAGGCATAATGTCCAAGAATATATCATGAAATCTAGAGAAAATATAAGATGAAACATACTCAAATGGCTTAAGTATTGAAATGATGTTCACCATAATACTGATTTTTACCTCATGGACCAAGGCCCGCTACCTTCCGGAAGCCAGTTGATGTGGTGGATGCCATATGGAAATCTATGACCTCTATAGTGATGAGAAGGGTATCCATCTGTGCAAAAGGATATTGTCGGTCATGTAGTCTCTTGGTAATCCATATATGCACCCTGAGGGCCTTGAGACATAATCTCCTTAATTATCCGCAAAATGGGGATAACATCTGGCTCCTACTTGGGGACATGTGCTCGTCGTAGAGTGCATGAGAACCACAGCATCTCCTGGTAGACATGTGCCTGCCAAAAACTTAGACAAAGGGATAAAATCATCTAGGGTGGTTCTATCACCCTTCATCCATATATATATATATATATATATATATATATAGAGAGAGAGAGAGAGAGAGAGAGAGAGAGAGAGAATAAAAATTTTGACAAATGTTTTTCAAAAATTTCTAAGCTAAGCATGAAATCAATATGCAAGTAGAGAAAAATGAAAATGAAATGCATCTAAACTAATATGGGAAATCAAAATGCAAATGCAGGAAATCAAAATGACTTACATACTTACCTGGGGCCCGGGGCCCTGAAGATCACGTGTTGGATGATGTCAGGTGAATTCATACACCTAGTGCAACCATTTGATCATCTCATCAAAGTATCTCCCCATGTGCTTAATCATATAACACAACAAAGATAAGTCAAGCACAAAATAAACATGAGTATAAACACACATATAAACAATCATGAAATAAAACTCATGAAGATGGGTGGGAGGGAGGAAATCCTACTGGAAAAAGAAACCATCCGCATGATCATCCTACCTAAAAGTGTAGCCACGAGACTGATCAATCCATCTCTGAAGGGTGCTACTATATGTAGATGAAGTCTCATCTTCATCTACGCATAAAGACTCAATGTTTGTCGAGGACTGAGAGGAAATGAAATATCGGAGGAATATTTAATGGTCTCTTGGAGAATAGGGCAAGAGGTAAGGAACTGTCTCAGGTGTAGAAAAACACTACCTCTTCCCATGGAAATATTGATGAAAATATCCAAGACAAAAATACTTTTTGTTTTGGAGGATGAATATATGATTGCTCTCAGGTGGCCACGTCCTATTAATCCTTAAAATCTTATCACAATGGATGAGAATACTCATTAAACAAATGTGCATCCTCAAAAGGGTATGTATTAAGGGATGAATGAAGATCACGACAAGTCATCGTCGAAAGGGTAGAACAAATATGTAACCATGTCATCACTAGGCTGCCAAAAATATGAATCATACATGCATGGAGGCCAGTCCTCTGAAGATGACATTTCAACTCCCTCTTCTTGATAGCTACCCTCAATGTCATAAATGGGATCTCTATCAATAATGAAGCAACCCACATCCCATATACATCTCCCAACCTATATGAAATCATCAATGTGTTTGTCAAATATATATGAGGGTTGTTTCATGAATTCATCTGCATCATAGGAGATGATCACTTCCTCACAAGACTAGATAACTTCATTTTCTTCAAAAGGGAAAGTAGACAACAAAGTCTCGTTCAGGCCTTCTGCAAGAGAAACTTCATCGAGGTCCTTTTGGCAGTTTTCTTCATTTCCACAGTCATGGAACAAAGCATTATCAAAGTTTTCAAAATGATTATAACTCATCATGTTCTCTTCTTGATGTGTAGGAGGAGTAGAGGTATGGATGTACTCATCAAGTGGAAGGGTATATATGAGCACTTCTTCTTCATCAAATGTCTCATCCGTGTTTTCTTCATCAGGATCTTCTTCAAGGTTGTTTTCATGAGTATGTTCTTTGAGAATTTCTTCATCTATTGTCTCATCATTGGTCGGAAAACCTTCTCTGCAAAGAGTGAGTTTGAGCTCTTGAAAATCATTTTCCAAACTCTAAGTATATGGTCGATAATTACTGAGAAATTCTTAAATGAGCTTTGTAGAAGAAGGGATACTCTTCGGATTACATGAGTGTGTGAGCCAATCCTTTTGACTTGATTCTAGTGAGGATACAAAAATTTTCATTAGCACATCCTCATGTAGCGCATCTAGACTTGAAACATGCTTCATATAATTGACAACATGGGTGACTGCTAGAGCTGGATCATTGTCAAATTTGAGGCAATTTTCCCTCCATTCTGTTGGACAATGGTTTGGATATCCAAGAATATCTTGAAAATCAAAGGAGGGATAAACCTTATGGAATACCCATGGTAAGTCCTGTGAGGACATGGTTCTATTACTTAGGGTAATTCCTCAATGGGGTCGTCAGATGATCTCAAGGCTCATCAAGGGATGAAAGGGGAAAAAGGGAAAAGTGGGTTCTAGGAAGATGGAGTCGCCAGATGAGCTTCAAGAAGAGCTCATCAAGAAAGGTGGAAAGGGAACGTCCCTTGGGTGGGGTCGCTAGGAAATCTAGGGGATAAAGGATTCAGGATATCTTGCCAAAGTATCGTTAGGGTTCGAAAGAGGATTCAAAATCCTCCCCTGAAATGGCGAGAAAATGTTATCGCACAAGTTGTAGGTTGGAAAAGGCATGACCCAACCATTAAATGTTGATTATTAAGAGGTCACCTACCCACTGTCACCTTAGGCAGGTGTCGGTGACCCTAGGGGGAAAGAGATGAATATGGAGATGAAGTCCCTAGAAGTCAAGTCTAAATGGTATAAAGGTCTTGGAATGAGGTCTTGATAAGGTCCAAAGGTTTCCAAGTAGGTTGAGTGACCCGCCAAGTTTGAATACATGCCCGAGACACAAGAAAAACAAGCATGTATTCCAATATAATCAAGTGGACAAGAAAGTGAAGCTTTTTTTCCCTAATAACAGAAGTTAGTAACTAATGTATATCAGCAAATAAAGATATATAAATAAGCATGAAGTAAACACAAGACTAGTTAACAATGTCAAAACAAAATTAGCAATTGACTATGAATTATGTGAAGTACTTTGAGAGAAAACAAGAGGGTTGTTATGAAGTGATTTTCTGAAGTAAATTATCAGCCTTATGGCTGTAGAATTTGTGTACAACAGAAAAAAAATAAAAATAAATAAATAAATAAAAATAAAAAATTCCCCCAAATTAGCCTAAAAAGTGCACCCTAATTAGTAGATTAGGTGAGTGAAGTTTGGGGGGTTTCTTAGGGTTAGTTTGTGAGATAATAATGGTCTAGGGTTAGGGTTTTATGCAGCCTTATGGCTGTAGGAAACAACTTAGTACAGAAAAAAAATTGTTGGGAGAAAGAGGACGCCTCAATGAGGAAAGAGAGCCAAGGGCTCAAAGAAAACTTTCCAAAAGAGATGGACTTATAATTCACAAAATCCATGTTTCCCACCTAGTTCCTAGCAAAATAACCTTGACTTGAAACAAATGATAGCATGAAAGTGAAAGACCATACCAATTTCAAGGAAAATGCTAAGACAATCCACCATAAGAAAAAAAGATAAGCCTTCCAAGGCTAGCGCTAGAATTCCATCAACCATTCACCAAAATATAGCCATAAACTAGAGCATAAAAGACATAATTTGTCAAAGGTAGTGAAAATTTCAGATCAATTCCTTCTCACAAGAGGGGGAGTTATGTTAAAATGAGATCTTATGATCTCTTATTTATAAAAAATGTCACCAAGGTGACTTGTCCACATATTTAGGGGTAAACCACAATACTGGGGGTCAACAACCCTAATCTTCCCCCCTTAACAAAGTAATATTAAACAATTCATTAAAAAATCACTTTTGCACATAATAAAAACCCTAATTCATATGGATGTCTCCCCTTTAGGGGATGTTTTGTCACAAATATGAGGTCATTGGTGATGGATGAGAGTGGAGGGGCTTCTCCAAGCCATATATCAAGCAATACGACCATTTCCTTCATGATTCCTTCAAAACATCCATGTGTCATTGTGATCTGGATTTAGGAGCGGAACGAACTGATTAACAGACTGAATACAATAAACATAGAGATGTGGAGAAAAACACAGATATCCAGTGAACAATATCTTCTATTGATTAAATGAAATAGGCTGAAACTGTAAAACAGTAGAACTGAAACAACTTGCTCGAATGGTGGTAGCTATATCTGAGAAGAGATGTGGTTTCTATGCGCATTCTTCTAAACAGAATGATTACAATGAGGCTCTAGAGGCCTTTTTAATGTTACTCATGAATTCCAAAACCCTAGACATCCAAAAACCTAACCCTAGGAGGTGAAAGGCCAAAAGTCATGTGGGCCCTGATGGGTAAGTCGGTACCTCAACTTCCCAGGGCCGTAACTTTTGCATATGACCTTTGTTTTAGACACATGATAGCCTATTGGAAAGGTCATTTTGAGAACTACACATTATGCCATCAAACTCTAACTCTATCTACATTTTGATTGTGGTAAGCCAAAAAAACACGGTTTAGGGCCTCAAAACATCCCTGGAAGTACAAAAAGATGTGTTGACAAGAAAACATCCAAAATAATCCAGTTGGATTAGGTGGGAGGCCACTAGACTCCACCCGAAAGATCTGTAGGGATTCATACAACCCTGGAAGTGTAGAACCCACAATTACAAAGAAGTAGAGAAGAACGTGTTGAACTAAAAATTGTCAAGAAGAGCTAGTTGGAATAGGTGGGTGGCCACCAATATCCATTTGTATCATTCCTCCCCCCTTAGGAAGAAATGGTCTCCATTGCGTTGAGTTCCTCCATTAGATGAGGAAACTTTTGCTAAATTTGGCCCCAGGTGAGCCACTTTCCTTGGTGTAGGAGCTTCCCTTCTTTGACAACCTGATAAAGTTGGATCCTTTGTTGGTGAGTTCTCTTGATCTGTGTGTCCACTATCTAATCAACGGATTAATGTTCCATGCATTCAGGGTTGATCTCTATTGGTTTCAGTTGTTCTGCGATCTCTAAGGTGTCCAATAATGGTGGAAAATATGGTTGAAGGAGGTCCACATTGAACATTAGGTGAAATCCAAGGAAGGGTGGAGTGTTGAGCACAAAATCATTGCTACCCACAGCCTTGGTGATAGTGTAAGGCCCATAGAAAAGTGGGTGGAGCTTCCGATGGGGCCATGTAAGGTGCACTTTCTGCAAATGTAACCAAACCTTGTCTCCCACCTGAAACTGGTGCGGTACCTTCTGTTGATCATGGTGGTACTTGTACTTAGCATTGGCTTTCTAAAAAATCTCATGGACCTATTGGTGGATGTGTTGAATCCGCTCAATGAATCTGGTGGTTTTTTTCAGTCTCAGATTGAACATTGGAAGAGTCGATCTGTGGGGTTGCAAGAGGTAGTGCAACATCAAGGGGACCCAAAGGTTGGAATCCCAACCCCACTTAAAATGGGCTATGGTTGGTGGAGATATGGAGAGCCCTATTGTAACTTTGTTGAACATGGGAAAGACTCTCATCCCATGTACTTGGATATTTAGAGTTGTACATGTGCAGGATGTGCACAATCATCCAATTGACGACCTATGTTTGGTCATTGGTTTGGGGGTGGATAGTAGTGGATTTAGTGAGCTTGGTGTCCAATAGTGACCAAAGACTCAACCAAAATGTGTTGAGGAACCTGTTGTCCCAATCAGAGATGATGGTATGTGGTATCCCAAAATGGACCCACACTCATTTGAATAAGACCTTCGTAGTATCTGTCATTGTGATGTTCTTCTTGCATGCTATAAGGATGGCCATATTCGAAAACCGATCAACTACCACAAATAAACAATCATTGTCTTTCTTGATGGATGGAAGGCCAGACATGTAATCCATCGAGATGGATTTCCAAGGATTCTCGGGAGTAGGAAGAGGGGCATATAAGCCTTGCTTCTTGATGGTTGGCTTGGAAATGGCACAGGCAGTGCAAGATCTGGTATACTTGTTGATGTCCTATTGAAGTTTCAGCCAATAAAAATGTTTTTGTAGAACGACCACATTTTTCTCCATGCCAAAATGTCCTACCATCCGACTGTAGTGAGATTCCCAAATCAACTTTGCACGCTCTCTTGCAGGAACACAGATATGGACCATATGGCATAACAATCCATCCTAAATGTGAAAATTGGTGACATTCACATCTGTACCCAAGAGTTGATCATGTTGGGTATGTGTTATATTATTTGCACGAGTAGTAGTGTCTGCACTTCACCGAGCGTGCAGGGCGATTTGAGGGGGGGGAGCTAGGCCCCCCCTTGGGGGTTGCAGGGGGGAGAAATCCCCCCGTATGGAAGTTAGAGGGCAGCACCCATGAGAAAAAAAAAATTCCTCGAGAAACATGTTGCATTTTTGCCTCGTTTTTCGTGTTGCCTTGATTTTTGTGTCCATTGTTGGGCGGTTTTTCGACACATGGTTTTTGTCGATGGTTTTCTATTTTTGGTTAATGAATTAGGGTTTTTGACTGATCCATGTCATTGGTTTAGGTTTTTGGATGTCGTTGGCTCCTATATGTATATTGTATTGTAAACAATGTATCACTATGAATGAATATAGAATATGTTGGTTTTCCCGGTTTGGGTTTCCAGGGGAAAAATCTCTATGTAATGTTTGTATTTTCCATTGTATCGTTTATGTTCATTTACTGAAAAATTGTTTGTAGTAAATAGTGTACAAGGTTAAAATCTACAGATAGGTGGTGGCGAAGTCTGGATCTTGTTGATAAAGTTGGGGTCACTCAGATGCCTCATGTCCACAGGAATGGAGCACGGTAGTGAGTGCATCCATGGGAGTTCGACTGAGGAAGTCAGCGACACAATTTGTGCTCCCTTTCTTATATTTGATGTTGATATGGAAATGTTGCAGGAAGGTGGACCACTTTTGATGGTGGTCATTTTGCAACTTCCCCTGTGTCTGTATGAACTGCAAAGGCTTATGATCAGTGTGGATGATTGCCTCCTTTCCCAAAATGTAATTTTTCCATTGAAGACAGGCATGTACAATAGAATACATTTCCTTGTCATAGGTGGGATATTTCCAAACATTATCTGAGAGTGTCTCACTATGGTATGCCACTGGATGACCATGTTGAGTGAGAACTGCGCCTACATCATAGTCAGATTCATCAGTCTCAATCTTGAATGGTTGTTGTAGATCGGGCAAGGAGAGTACTGGAGCTGAGCACAAGCGATGATTCAGATCATCAAATGCTCGTTGTTTTTCCTTCCCCCACGCAAACTTTTCCCTGCCACTTCCCTTGGTCAATTGAGTGAGATCCCATTAAATATGGAAGAATCCCAACATGAACCATCGATAGAAGTTGTACAGGGCCAAGAAGCTCTGAAGCTCAGTTAGTGTGGTCGGGGTTGGCCAGTAACGGATGACTTGGATCTTATCTGGACCAACATGTACCCCATACTCATCAACAACATATCCCAAGTATTGGATGATGTTCATGCCAAAGGAGCATTTTTCCAAGTTGGCATACAACTTGTGTTGCCACAAAGTGCTCAAAACCTGTTGAATATGTTGCATGTGCTTTGTCCAAGTTCTGTTGAAGATGAGGATGTCATCCAAATATGCCACCACAAAATATTTGGTGAAGGGTCTCAATACATCATCCATCAATCTCATAAAAAGCGGTTGGTGCATTTTTTAATCCAAATGACATGACCAACCATTCAAAGAGACCTTCTTTAGATTTGAAATTTTTCTTCCATACATCAGTTGGTTCGATGGGAACCTGGTGGTAGCCAGACTTTAGGTCAATCTTGCTGAATAATTTACCCCTTGAGTTGGTCAAGAAGGTCATCAATTCTGGGAATTGGTTACCAGTTCCTGACTATGATTTTGTTTAATTCTCTCTAATCAATGTAGAGTCACCAAGTCCTATCCTTCTTCTGCACCAGTACAATCAGGATTCTGCAAGGGGAGGAGTTGGCTCTGATGTGCCCCTTTTGAAGAATCTCTTGGATCTGATGCTTGATTTTGTCATTTTCCATCATTGATCTATGATAAACTAGTCCATTAGGAAAAGGTGCACCAGGGGTTAGATCAATTGGATGCTTGAATTGGTAGTGTGTCGATACCCCGATGGGTGAGGAGAATATGTCTCTGTACTCTTCCATGATCACATCCACTTTCTTCTACTACAAAGAGAGCTTCTGTGTAGAGGCCACAGATGTGGCATAAACCTTTTTCTTACTATGAGCACGAATCACAAAGAAGACGAACTTTGCAGTCTCTGAAATGACCTTACAACATTGTTTAGCAGAGATTAAAGAAATAGCGGTAGGCGACGCTACCTCTGGTATCCTGTACAATTGTCTACCCAAGGTAATAATAACACTGTGGGGTCTAGACTCATACACAACATGACGCTTCCACAATTATGGATGTCCTAAAAGAACATCAAAAACTTCAATGGGAGAAATATCGCACAATACCTCGTCTTTGAAAGTCTTGATGTCGTAGGGAAGACGACACTGTTGGATGACACGGAGATCTCTTCCTTCGTGAAGCCATCCGATGGTGTAGGGCTACGGGTGTGGTGTCGTCAGCAAGTCCAACCACTTGACAACCTCTGTTGAGATCAGGTTCTTCTGACTGCCGCTATCGATAATGAAATGAAGAGGAGCCCCCTTTACCCACATCTATGAGTGAAAGAGGTGTTCCCCTTCCTCCAATTATTCTGGTTCACTTGGCTAGATTTTGGTGGTAGCGACAGTGGAACTGGGTTTAGCATCGATAATCTGCTTCCCTCCTTCTTGATTTTATTCGGATTCAGAATCGGCCTCTGACTCGGAGGCCTTCAGCTACCCCACGAGTGACTACTTGGAGCAGAATTCTTCGGTGTTGTGCCAAGTGATTTATGGTATTCACACCATTTTCCCATGTCCTTCTTCGAATTCTCATTACCCTTCTTGTATTTCATCTTGGACTGGTTGTCCTGAGAGTGGCCATCTTTTCTTTTTCCCTTTTTGTGTGGGTTGGGGCTTCCTTTTCCATGCTTCAGTTGTGAGGAGTTTGCAGATCCAAACTCTCGCCTCAGTTGCTTAAATTTCTGCTCGATCTTGACTGCATATCTATAATTTGTACCCAATGATGTGATGTCCAGAAACTCCATTTATGTTTGAATGTATCGATGAAAACAATTGCGGTATTAGAGCACCATATGTCGCTCAGAGTATTTGATACCCAATTTGGTGTGCAGGGTATGGAGAGTATGGGTGAAATCTGGTACTTTTTGGTCCCTTTTCTGAGGCAGGGTGGTCCATCTAGTGTACTAGTCCTCGTAGCTTCCAACAGGGTAGTATTGTTATTTAATGGCATCCCGGAAGGAATCCCATGTAGGGGAGACCTCAAATATTGAAAATTCCTCTATGGCCCTTTACTTAGAGTAAGTATCCCACCAGTCCTTAACATGGAGGACAACCTTGAGGAGTGAAAACTAATATTTTCCCTATCGGAAAAATTGTGGACTGAAAATACCCTTCGAGCAGATTCAACCATTTATCTACAACATACACATCTATCAGTCCTTGAAATAATGGAATATCAAAGTTTGCATGTACCTTGAAGGGGGTTGCATGGTCGTTTGATGAAGATGTTTCTCCTATGGACAGTTGTCGAAGGATCTGTGAAAATTTGTCCATCATTTCATTTCTTTTTTGCGCAAGGGATTCCTTGAGAAACATTTTAAAAGGATCTCCTTCTCCATCATATTTCTTTTCATCCCCCGTGGTTTTTTTTCGGGCTCGGCGCAACCGATCTTGTAAAGGATTGACTGGTTCGAGTCCCAACTTCTTGTACCCAGATCTTGTCGGGGACATGCACGAAGAAAAATAAATGAAGAGCAGACCGCTCTGATACCACTGATCCATATTTAGGAGCAGAACAAATTGGTTAACATATGGAATACAATAAACACAAAGATATGGATAACAACACAGATATCCAATGGACAATATATTTTATTGAATAAATGAAATAGGTTGAAACTATAAAACTTCATAACTGAAACAACTTGCTCGAATGGTGGTAGCTATCTCTAAGAAGAGATGTGGTTGATACGCATATCTGTCTGAGCAGAATGATTACAATGAGGCTCCAGAGGCCTTTTTAACGTTACTCATGAATTTCAAAACCCTAGACATCCAAAAACCTAACCCTAGGAGGTGAAACGCCAAAATTCATGTGGGCCCCGATTTGTAAGTTGGTACCTCAACTTCTTGGGGTTGTAACTTTTTCATAAGACCCTTGTTTTAGGCACGTGATAGCCCATTGGAAAGGTATTTTCGAGAACTACACATTACATCGTCAAACTATGACTATGTTTGTAGTTTGACTATGGAAAGCCAAAAAAACATTGTTTAGGGCGCCAAAACGACCCTAGAAGTATAGAAAGATGTGTTGACATGAAAACATCCAAAATAAGTTAGTTGTATTAGGTGGGACGCCACCAATCTCCACCTGGAAGATGTGTAGGTATTCAGATAGCCCTGAAAGTGTAGAACCCACAATTACATAGAAGTACAGAAGAACGTGTTGAACAAAAAACTGTCAACAAGAGCCAGTTGGAATAGATGGGTGGCCACCAATATCCACCTGGATCACACTGCATGTCACCTCACCACCATGCCCTAACCCCCCTAGGTGATGTCATGCTAAAAAAGGAGGTGTTTAACCCTCTTGGGAAAATAGTTTGGCATGTGAGGGTTGGGCTAGGTCTTCCACATCATCTTCTCGATCTCCAACACTTTTTCTTTCTCATCCGGCATGTGGGCCCTTGGCGTCCACCTGTGGGCTTCAATCCCCATGGAAGCCCAAGCTAGGCTTGTTCTTCCAAAATTGTCCACCAACTAGGTCCTACAAAGACAAATGTGCACAACCTCCAAGGATCTAAATTCATAACATCATGATAAGTGAATCCAATCAATAAATGAGCCACCTAAGCATGTGCATCAAAGATCACTATATCAAACAGTTAATTTCTCAAAGACATTATTTGACTTGTCAAGACTTAATATGGGAGGGTTGATGAGGTGTCCTATTGGGTAGAACTTGCTCTAGGTCAAGGAAATTTTCCAAGATATCCCTCTCTAATCCATGTAAAGTGGGTGAGGTGGTTGGGGTCAAGACTCAAAGGGAATAGGGCTCATGACATACAAGAGGTCGTAGTATCTCATTCATGGATTCCTTTGTAGAGGGTGTGTGGTAACTTCGTCCACAATGCACTTTTTCCAAACCCATTATTTTCCATTCCTTCATTCTTTCATAATTTTCAGGAAAGGTTGAAATCCATTGCCCTGGTGTGGTGTCCAGATAATGGCAATGTCACTCCCAAACATCTATTGGAAATGAGAATGTTGGCTCGTGATGATACCCCCTTTCTCTCATCCATGCAATTGAGAGCCATTACCCTATTTTCGTGACCATATGATGGTAATGTCATACCACTAGATATTCATGGATGTGATAGGTTGTCTCGTGATGAGACCTCTTATCCTTCAACTAACCTTTTAATCATTTTTAAATCATATTTCATTGTGGGTCCCCCTTTACTCAAACTTAAGAATTTCAGTTCTTTCTTGGGTGATCCTTGGGCGAAGCATATAGAAGGTTCATACATAGGATTTTATCTTTTACCCAATATCAATCCCTCTGGGCCTTTAGCCCCTTCTTCCCATAAAATGAGGGACAACCCCTTCTTGGGTCAATACACCCTAATATCCCAAGAGATAACGAAAATGGGGGGGAACATTGATGGAAAGTGGTAAGTATGGTCGAGAATGGTACGATGGTTCTTCAAGGGAGTTCCTAGTAGCAAATCCATACCCAAGGAAGAACACTTACTAGGGAACAATGTCAACCACCAAGGTGAAGCAGGGAAAAAGGCATCATGGCCAAGAATATATCATGAAATCTAGAGAAAATCTAAGATACAACATACTCAAATGGATTAAGTATTGAAATGATGCTCACATTAATACTCACTTGTAACTCATGGATCAAGGCCCATTGCTTTCCGGAAGACAACTAATGTGGTGGATTCCATCTAGAAATATGCGACCTCTATGGTTGTGAGAAGGGTCTCCATCTGTGCAAAATGATACTCTTGGTCATGTAGTCTCTCGGTACTCCATATCTGCAACCTAAGGGCCTCGAGACATAATCTCCTTAGTTATCCACAAAATGGGGATAACAAGGATCAAACCTTGCAAGAAAACAAACCCTAAAGTGAACTCTTGGACAAACCCAAGTTCTGAAGATAATTGTCATTTATCGCATACCAAGCCCTTGGTGCCTGTTTCATCCCATTTAGTGTTTTCCTTAATTTTCACACATGTGATTATTCTCTATGAACCACAAATCCCTTTGGTTTTTCTAAGTACACTTCTTCCTCAACTTGGCCATTGACGAATGTCGTCTTTATATCCATCTGGTGAAGTTTCCAACCCAAAAATGAAGCAAGAGAGATAATGGTTCTGATAAAAGTATACCTTGCAACTGGTGAAAATGTCTCATCATACTCTATCCCTTCCTTTTGATAAAAACCACGAGCCACAAATCTAGCCTTGTATTTTTCAATACTCCCATCATTTGCATGCTTGATATTATAGATACACTTATAAGTAACCACAGATTTTCCTTCCGGTCTTAGACCACTTCCCACACATCATTCTTCATGATGGATTGATATTCTTCCACCATGGCATCTTTCCATACTTGCTTCTTAGTAGCATCCTCATATATGGTGGTCTCTTCATCACTAATATGAGCCATAAGAGCCATATAACCTGAATATCTTTGAGGTATATTACTCTCTCTGAATGTACCTGAAGGACCAGTATGTTTTTATGCCTCTCGCAAAATTTATTTACACTAGGCAGGCTTCCTCTTAGCAGGAGGTACCTCCATAGGTCTCTCTATCAGTTCTACTAGATCCACAGTATCAAATTGATTCAGTGGCTCTTTAGGTTCCTCCATCTCTGTATACACTTGCAGCTCTTTAGATTTCTTAAATGCAACTTCTTCATGAAATGTTACATCCTTGCTTACCTCGATATATCTTTGTCCTGGAACATAGATCATGTAGGCCTTTTATGTTTCATTGTACCCAAAAAGAGTTCATTTCTTCCGAGAATGATCCATCTTAGTTCTCTTTTCTTTCGGCACATGTATGTAAACTGGACATTCGAAAATCCTCAAGTGTCCCACTTCTGATTTTTCTTCAGTGAATGCTTCATCTGGAGTAGTTTCCCCTAGAATAGCATGAGGAATTATACTCTGAATATAAATTAAAGTGCTTGTGGCTTATGCCCATAGTGATGTGGGAAGGTCCTAATCACACATCATAGCTTTTGTTGCCTCGCATATTGTTTTGTTCTTTCTCTCAGCAATCCCATTTTGTTGAGGGTTGTAGGGCACAGTTAGTTGTCTCTTGATTCATGCTTCTTTACAGAAGTCATCAAACTGATGAGACTCAAATTCCCCACCATTTTCATTCCTCAAAGAACATATGTGTTTTTCAGTATGGTTTTCAATCAATGCTTTGAATTCTAGAAATTTACTGAAAGTTTCATTCTTTTCCTTTAGAAAATAGATCCATGATTTCCTAGAGAATTCATATATGAAAATCACATAATAAAGACATCCATTCAGGGAAGGCGTTGACATAGTCCCACATATGTTTTAATGTATTAAATCTAGAATTCCTTTAGACCTTGTGTTACTGTTAGGAAAGGATTTCTTTGTGTTTTTATCAAGAACGCAACCTCTACAGATACCACCATGTTCAAAATGAAAAACATGAATTCATCTTACCATTTTTTGTAGTCCAAGGAGTGCTTTGTTGTGAATATGTCCAAACCTCTGATGCCACAGCTCAGATGGACTAATTTAAGCATGATTAACCAATGCTTGGATATGTCCTAGAAGCTTGTAGATACCTCCCTCTCTAACTCAAATCACAATTGTTGAACTTATCTCTTCATTCTTAAGCAATAAGAGAGATTTATTGTCCATAAAAATCACCATGTAACCTTTATCTTATAGGGCTGCAACAGAAATAAGATTCTTCTTTAAACCAGGAATGTATAGGATCTCCTAATGTGAAATTCACCCCCAGATTCTAACTGAAAATATGTTGATCCAATTCCTTCGATTGAATAGATATAATTATCTATGAGTTCTACCTAAGAAGAGAACTTCTTCTCTTTGAAGTTCGCAAGGACTCCTTTATTTCATGTCATGTGCCTGGAAGCTCCACTATCCACCAACCAGGATTCAGCATTGTTTGATAGAGAACCGGAGAGTGGTGAAATAAGATAATATTCCCTCCTAGTCTCTTGATTACTGGAATCCCCTTTAGACTTTTTCCTTTGAGACTCATCTTCTGCAACAATAGAAGCACGATATTTACCCTTGTATCATTTTTTGATCTTTGGATGATATCCGACAAAGTGCCCATTTCGTTGAAAGTTGTAGCACTTCACTCTTGTCATATCAAAATATTCTCCTTTGAAGCCACCTCTACTTTTCTCCTTTTGAGGAAACTTATTTTGAGAATCAAATATTCCCCCTCTCCTTGTCCTTGTTGTTAGAGAAAGGTTCTCTTCTTTTGAAGTACCATTTCAACTCTGAATTCTCCCTTCTTCCTGCAAACAATCATGTCACATCCTTTCAAAGTCTGGATAATTTTCACGAGCATTTATCCCAGCCAGAAATGTCTCCCAAGAATATGGAAGACCATCCAAAGCATTCTGGATGAGATCATCATCATATACAGTTATGCCAATGACCAGCAGTTGATCTCTTAACTGAGAGATCTTTGTGGAGAAGGAGACCACAAAATCATCCTTCTCCATCTTGAGGGTTCGAAGCTTGTTCTTTAGAGCCCTCTTTTAACTAGGAGCCTTATTTTCATACAGATTAGATAGAGTTTCAAAACACTCCTTTGCAGTCTTTAGAGGTGTTATAACATGCATGATGTTATCCTTTACTGAATCAAATATTATTCACTTTTCCTTTGCCTGATTTTTCTTGAAGGTTGTCCTTCCTGCATTGGTAGTGGGATCTTCTATATTATTGATCACAAAGTTGTCCAAGTCATATTCGTCCATAATATTCAATACTTTGGATTTCCAAACATTAAATTTTGAAGCCCCTTCAAGTCTGTCCTCAAGCCTTACAAAAATTGAAGACATCTCTGCAAGTATTGTGCTTAAATAAAACTCCTAAGGATCTGCGCATGTTCTAGAAGATTGCATAAATGAGCACTTCCACGCCCTAGAGATCTGATACCATGTTAAAAATTGATCTTAAACATATAATAGTAGTGTTATTTACCCTTTAAATATTTAACTCAAGCATTAAAATCATCGACAGAAAAACATTCACAGTGTGCACATGTTTATCCTAGGAAGCCCTCATGGGGAAGAAAACCCAAAAAAACTTCTTGTGATATATTTATTAGTCAAACAAGTACAATGAACGTACATGACTTATCCTTGAGAGAGAGATAAGTCAATTACACTTATTTTTGTCTATGTGTCTTCAAATATCTCTTAGCCTCTACCCATACCTATATATTTTGTTGTTCACTTGATTATGTAGTTGTTGTCGTCACAAATTTGTTCTGTAGTTGATTATTGTTGCCTCAAACCTGCTCTTACGGTTGCCCTGTATTCTACCTCATAAAAGAGTTATTGGCTGCCTCAAATATTCCCTTAAGGCTTCCCTATATTTTGCCTCGGAACAAGGTTATTGGCTGCCTCAAATATTCCCTTAAGTCTACCTAAAAACAGAGTAAATTTTTTTCCTCAAATATGTCCTAGTTGTTGCCTCAGAACAGAATTAGTGTGTCTCAAAGTAGGCCTTCTAGTCGTTGCCTCATATTAGTGTGGTTTGATTGTTATGAGGGGTGCCTCCCTATCCATTTGTATAGGTTAGGCCATCGTAGGTTAGGGTCGACCTAGGTTAGGGTCGGGCCGACCTAGGACAGGTTAGGGTCGACCTTAGGCTAGGGATGACCTATGTTAGGGTAGGGCTCACCTAGCTTAGGTTAGGTCTGACCTAGGTAGGGCTCACCTATCTTAGGTTAGGGCCGACCTAGCTAGGGCGGTTAGAGGTCGACTTACCAAGGGAGGTTAGGGGCCGACCTTATCAGGTCGTTTAGAGGAATGTATCCTCTCCAAATGCTCACACTTCAACATACATGAGGATATGCAACAAGGTCTTCATGGATTTTATCACCACACTTAACATCCAAACCTGCAATTTATTCGTCCTCTGTAGGTTTCTCTTCAAGCTCTATCTCTTTCAACTCTTCAAATATTTCATTATCATTTTCAGAAATTTGAAACAAAAATTCACCATAACATACCAAACCCTTGTCCTCCTCAAAATCCATGATGATGGTTGTTGTAATGTCATCATATAAGTGAACATCATCATCATCACAAGAAGTTTCTTCCAAATCAAGATGAGACGCATAGTCTTCAATAGAATCTCCTCCATCAATAAATTCATCAAACTTCACTTCATATATATATAAAATCACATGTATGAGTGGCTCATTTGATGAAAAATAAATCTATTCATCCTCTTGAAACTCTTTTTCAAGTTTTACCTAGGATAATCTTAAGTATTTCTCCTCTTCAATGGAAACCAATGAGTTTACTACATCATATTTTTGTTTGGTTTTAGAAAACAAAAGATCAAAAGGGTCACTTTGATATGAAAACACCAAATCAATAATATTTTCTCTCACACTATGACATTATAAGCCACAACTTATGCACCATGTGATCCTTCAACATGTTCTTCTTCTTCATAACTAGGATCCAAAATGCTTTGATTAAACCTGGAAATGAAGATATCTACTTTGGACTACAATCATCCAACCATCCAATGCTTAATATTTCAAGGTAAGTACAAACATATTCATCATAATATCCTTATGGACAACATTGAGATCTGAAATAAGTTCAATTTAAGATTTAACATGTTGTGAAGCTAAATGAGGATGTCCATGGAACTTCAAAGAACGCTTCAACCATCTTGAAGGAGGGAGCCCATTCGAATATCCCACGATATCCAAGAAACATAATGGAGCAAACAAGTTGGCTTCTAACTCTTGGATCGGTGCCATATTTTTTCACTTCCAAATCTTCAACATGAAAAATGGATATGAAATTTATAAAACATTTCAAAATCATACCTCATTTCCATATCAATGGAGTCACCAGGTGAATCTTCAAATGCCTTCAAGTCTACTAGATGTCCTCACCTCTCCATATAGCAAGTCACTTAAAAATATTATGGATCAGGTATTCATTCCTTTGTGGAGTCGTAAGATGAGAAAATATTTTCAAATAAATTCCCTCATTAAATAATTGTAGCCAATATGTTGAATCTAGGGAACTAGATTTTGTGCACAACAACAGCACCAATTTGTCACCTCCCATATGTGCACTCAAATATATTAAAGTCCCTATATGAAGTGAAAACCTTGAGGCACTTAGGAAGGTTCTCCATTGTCACCATATCAACTTTTCCTCACTTTAGGTTGGTTCTTTTTTAGCACAAAGGAGGAAACCCTAAAAACGATTGTCTTGTGGTGTTCTTTACAATAAAAGGAATGGTGGATTACTAAGACAAATGTTTATCAAATTGGGTGATAGAGTCAAGATCAAAGAGAAATAGGGTTTGAATATGATGGATAAAATGTAATTAATCCATCCGCTTATGTGACATAATTATTCCAAAATAATTTTTTAGATTATGAAAGAATAAGTGAGATCCCTTAGAAAAAATTCATCATCACAACCATCAAAATTACATCCAACAATAGCGTGCAACCAGTAAATAAAGTTGGAAGAGCCATAATATGAAACCATATATGAATTAGACAAAGTAGGGTGGCCTTATTATGGAATGAACAATTAATTTACATCATTTATTCAATTCTAGCTTCACAACAATATCAAGAGGACCAAATAGGTCTCACCTAACTAGAAAATTACAGCAGCAAAATCATCCAATAATTCAAGGTTGCATCAAGGATTAAGGAGAGTTTAACAACCTCAACCCTAATATCATATTTTTTTATAAACTTTCCCTTCTACAATATTAATTCCGCAATAAACCCATGGCAATTCTTGCAAAAACCCTAGTCATCCATGAAAAGAATAAAGATATGAAAAAACTTCACATAGAACTCATCCTTCTTTCAATCCTCCCAAATATATTCAACTAAGCTTTGAGGGGAACTCCCAATATTCCAACCATTCCTATGGAAAATTAATCTATCATCTATTTATACCTTTCACGTCACACCCTAATGAATAAGATAATATTAAGAAACAACTAGAAACCCTAGAATTTAGGCACTCTTCTTAGGATGATTTTTAGGGTTTGATTTAATTACAAATGGCATGAGTCCATTTCTTCCTTGAAGTAGCTCCACCAAATATGTGAATCATACCTTAAATTATGTGAAATTATTTATAAAACCCTTTGAACATGCTTTGAATTCCCCCTTGAGGAGCACAACCTTCTTTATGGGGTGGATTCAAGATAAAGCAAGTTGAAATACAATTATTTTTGCCTCTGGAGTGGAACACTCCTCTTCAAGAGAATCCCTTTATGATATGGATTATTTTGAGAATGGCTTGAAGGAAGAAATTTAACAGAGACATAACAAGGAAATACACAAATATATTGCAAGGAACACAATAATACAGTAAAATTCATATTCTATTAATGATTGTCTCGAATACAAAAGAATGTAAAATGCAAAGCACACAAGTGAGCTAGAATGGTAGTAGCTTATCTTTGAAGAGAGATGTGTTGGCTATGATAATTTGCAAGAATATGATTAAAATGAGGCTCCAAAGACCTTTTTTAACATAAAACATGAATTAGAAAACCCTAAACATCCAAAACCATAACCCGAGAAGATGAAACGTCGAAAGGTTTGTGGGCCCCGATCGGGGTAGTTGATACACCAACTTCCCTAGGGTGTAACTTTTGCATACGATCTTCGTTTGGGGTGCTTGATTCATCGTCAAAAAAATTTATCCAAGGAGTACACATTATAAACACCCAATACATCCCATAAGGATCTATTGGGCATTTCCACGTCAAAAAAAAATCGTTTAGGGCCTCAAAATAACCTCGTAAGTTTGGGACTCGAAAAATTATAGAAAAACTGCCAAGATGGAAACTATAATTTGAGCCAATGGAATAGGTGGGAGACCACTGATGTGTACATGTATCATTCCTCCCCCATGAGGGGAATCAATGGTCTCCATTAATTCAAGTTCCTCCATCATATGGGGAAACTTTTGTTGAATCTAACTCCTAGTGAACCACTTGCCCTGATGAGTGAGCCATCACCCGATAGAGTTGGATGTTTTGTTGGTGGGTGCCCTTTGTCTTGTTGTCCATGATCTGATCGAGTATCGCCTATCCAATGTATTCATGATCGAGTTTTGTATGGGATAAGTGCTCGGTCGCATCCAAAGTGTCCAGGAGAGGTGGAAAATAGGGTTGAAGCAGTTCCACATTAAATATCTGGTGCAAGCCAAGGAAAGGCGCAATACTTAATTCAAAATCATTCTCACCCAAATCCTTGGTGATGGTGTAAGGATTGTATTAGAGTGGGCGTATATTTTGATGGGATCATGTGAGGTGATATTTTAATAAATTCACCCATACCTTATCTCCCACCTGAAACTTGTGTGGTACCTAATGTTGATCGTGGCGCTGCTTGTACTTGGCATTGGATTTCTACAAAATATAATGAACTTGATGTTGGATGTGTTGGATTCACTCAACAAATTTTGACTTCTCGATCAGTCTCGGTCTGAGAATGGTAGGAATCTTCCTGTGCAGCTGCAATGGGCAGAGTTACATCAATTGGGGCCACTGGCTGGAATCCCAAGCACACCTAAAAAGGGTTGTGGCCAATAGAGTTGTCGAGGGCTCTATTATAACTATGTTGAACATAAGAAAGGATTTCATCCCATGTGCATAAATGTTTGTAATTGTACATCCTCAGGATATGGACAAACATCATGTTGGCTATCTCTGTTTTTCCATCATTATGTGGGTGGAAGGCAGTCGATTTGGTCATCTTGGTGTCGACCATATGCTAGACCAAAAAGTGCTCAGGAACCTACTACTCAATCTGGGATAATAGTTCATGGGATCCAAAAATTAACCTAAACATGTTCAAAGAAGAGCTTGGCGGTGGCCTCGATTGTAATGTTCTTCTTGAAAGGTGCAAAAACTTCCATCTTAGAGAATCAATCAACGACCATGAAGACACAGTCGTTCTCATGCTTGGTGGAAGGAAGATCGGACATGTAATCCATGGAGATGGACTCCCAAGGCCTATCTGGAGTAGAAATAGCCCCTCTTTCTTGATGGAGGGCTTGAAAATGGCGCAAGTAGTGCAGAATCTGATATACTTGCAGACATCTTGTCAAAGATTTGGCCAATAAAAATGCTTTTGCAATACTGCCATTTTTTTCCACACCAAAATGTCATGTTTCTCGATTGTAATGAGCTTCCCAAATCATCTTTGCACGCTCGCTTGAAGGAACACATAGATGGCTCAAATGGAATAGAAATCCATCATGGAGATGAAAGTCTGGAACTGTTTTTCATGCGCTCAATGTATAATAGGTAGTAGCAAAGTCAGAGTCATTATTGTATAATTGTGGCCACATGGACGTCTCATTTCCACAAAAGTTAATAATTGTGGTTAGTTCCACAACTGGGGGTCTACTGAGGAAATATGTGACATGGTTAGTTCTTCCCTTCTTGTACTTGATGTTCAAGTGGAATTGTTTTAGGTACGTGGACAAATTATAATGGAAGTCATTATGTAACTCTCCTTGTGTATGCATGAATTGCAGAGGCATGTGATCGGTGTGGATGATCGTTCTCTTCCCCATAATGTGATGCTTCCACTGTCGACATGCTTGCACAATGGAGTACATCTCTTTGTCATAGGTGCGGTATCTAAACTTGAGTAAAACTTGAATACAAAAGAATGTTTGCTTATGTTCAAAAAGTAATAATAACATTCAAGCACATGACTTCTTTAATACTTACAATGCATTAAAGAAATATGTGACCTTTAAATGTACCTTTGTAGTAAATGATGGTAGTAGTCGTACTAAAACATCGCATCCATGTAAATAGACACGTTTAAGAGGAAATTTAAGAATATGGAAATAGCATAGAAAGAGGATTACACAGACTGAAACATCGAAGTTTGAATCTTCAAAAACTTGATAAATTTTATTCAAAAGATAGTCCTTCTGGCCTCAAAACTAGAACCATTACATTGAATATTTCATCGGGATTTATACATTTAGGTCAGAACCAAAAGATGGTTATCTAATCCTATTTCTCAGTATTTAGATTACAAAAATATCTCTGATCCACAAAAATAGGAAATAGTTGGAAGATGGGATGACTATCTCGAACTGCTTTGATGACTTATCTAGGTATCAAATGGAGAAAAAGCTTCCAAGTGTCACTTGCATTTGCTCTTTTTGTTCTATAATAGTTATGTTTTTTTCCATTTTTCATAATCCAAAGTTGATTTCATTATCGCTTGACAGGCATCATGTTCAACAATATGAGTGATATTCTTCTTAATGTTTTTACCTGTCTATCTGATTTCCATAAATTGATTTACATAATCAATGGGTTGATTTGTAATCAATGATTTTGTTTCACTTTTCTCTCCTTGATTTTTAGACTTTGTTGAAGTTGTCATTTATACTATCATGATAGGACCTATGTCTATTGGTGTTATTTCTTTCTGTACATCCTGATCTTCTTCTTCATCCAATCTATCTAAATTTTTCCTTTTAATTGATACACCTTCTTTTGTCTCTGATTATTTTGAAGTTGACTCTGGACTCCTCCTTTTATATGTCTTGTCAAATTGTTGAGGAGTTTGCATGACTGGAGACTTCACCTGTTCGTCTGATGTCTTACCATAAATTTGTAGAAGGTTCTGCACATCCTGCTAACTGTCCTAGTTTTCCAACAACTCCATTTTAGATTTTTGTTGGTGTTGATAAGGATCATTCCCATGTGAGGTATTATTTGAATAAATTACACCATGAGGGTCATAATTCCATGGTTCGCCTTGTTGAAAACCCATAGATTAAAAAATCTTTGTTGTAATATGTAGTGTTGCCCTATTGTTAACAATAAAAGGACCTACCTCCTTTTTCAACTTGAAAGTCACCTTATGTTTCTTTGGCACAAAATGAACCTCATCTATGTTTAACATTTTTCTGATATATTCAAGAGAAACAATCCTCGAAGTTAAGAAAACATGTAACAAGAAAGGACGGAGTTGGAAACCATAAACCCTTACTTCAGTGTAATGCTCAAAAATATACCAATCTCCTACTCTTGTGTCTGGACTCAACTGTAAGAGTTTTTTACACTTAAGAAATATTCTAGGGGGATTTTTGTTGAATATTATTTGGTAAGATTTGGCCATGAATTGGTTAATATAGAGAGGAAATCCAACATTTAGAGGTTTCTTCTGAATGACAGGAGTCCATTTAATGATTGAATTAGGGTTACCAATATCATATTTAATTCTCAACCATAGATGCATAAATGGAAAACTTGTGAAAATAGGAAGAGGTCAACCAAATATGACTAATATATGAAGCTTCCAATGGATTCGATTTCAGAGAGTTGATAGTGGATTTGGTCAACTAGGAATTGGGGGAAATTAAGTTTGGTAATGGGATTGGTTTTAATTGGACATGTGGAAGCCATGGTACCCGACCCAAACTCATCTACAATTAACTCGTCATTTTTCCCCAAAATCATAAAAATTATGGAAATAATCCTTTGAGAGTTCTCAAGGAATAATTCAGACTAGATGACAATATTGTCATCAAGGGCATTGAGGTTTTTGCACAGATATCAATGTAGAAAGGTAACCCTCTCCTCGGTTTTAATCTCTATGAAACATTTGGTTGTTATAATCTCATTTAAAGGCTCACTATCTGGATTTAATGGCCATATCAACATTTCAGAAATTGATTGAGGGTTTATCTCAATAAGTACAAACCTAGAAGCAGAAATTACAGTTCGTTTTGAGGGGATATAATTTTTTGACACACCAGATGAAGAATTTCGGGAGCTGATAGACCTGGGGTATCAGAAATTTAGCGAGGTTAGATCCCCACGCATAGTAATGTTCAACCACATTAGAAAAGTCTTATTTTATATGTTGATATAGCTCAGAAGAGTCGAAAGAGAAGACAGGATCGAAGATATCTTTATCCTTGTTGACTAAGTCTTCGTCTACAACGTTTGTTCTTTTATTGGTCTCTGATATTTGAGAAAACTGCATTTTAAACAATGATTAAAGAAATGAGAAGATTCAGATTTACCCGTGGAAGACATGGATTGGGTCTGGTATTAGGCTAGGATGACGATGGAAAATTTTTGAAGGAACGACGAACCTGACACCCAAATCCTTTGAAAATTCGATCTTTACCCCCCTTTTTATATGAAAAGAGATATGTTTCATTGTTTAAGTGGAGAAAGATTTAATTTAAAAATAAACAAAATGGTTTTTACCTTTCCGCCAGTTGACATCACGATTGAAAACGTGTATACCTTATGTTAATTTCAAGGGGGTAGATGTGGTTAAGTTAACCACATACCCCGAGGATCAAAATTTATGGATGGACGCCACGTCGCAAAACTTAACCTTCAGGTAAAAAATTTCAGCCCCACCCCCTTTGGATAAATGTCGATCATACGAGGGGGGGAATCTGTTGTGGACCGTCGATCTTGCATGCACATTTTATTATAATTATATACAAAATAAAGCTTATAAAACAAAATAAAAAAATTTACGAAGGTTTTGTTTAAACCTTCGATTTATTTTAGGAAAAATAAAACTATTTAATAAAATTAAAATGTCCCTAAAGAGATTTCATCACTTAAAACAAAAACTAAGTCAAAAATTATTCAAACTAGAACGTTTAATAATCTAGGACCCAAGATCCTAAAGAAGTTTTATTTTTTTAAGAAAAAATAGTTTTATGTTACAACATCTGGCTCCATATGGGGATTGTGTCTCCCTGCAATATGTAGAAGAACGGTAGACTATGTGCCTTTATTGGGTTATGGAGTGATTATTTCAAGAAAAACTAATCAATAAATCTAATGAAAAATGTTTTCTCCTTGAAAACTCAACAAAACTTTACTTCTCCTTTATTCCATGATTGAAGAAACTGGATGACTATTAATTTCATAATTCAACATGTTTATATAGAAAAATGACCAAAAAAGGATCTTAATGATTTCACTCACTGAACCTTACTGAGGAATTTTTTAAGGTAATATAAATCTAAGTTTTGGCTAAGGAGTCAAATTTGTAACTTGTGTTTATTTCTCAAGGCTTAATAATATTTCAAAGAATATTTTGGTCAGAACAGAGCCATTTTCTGACAAGACTAATTTTAATTGAGTATTATGATAAAGATACTCATTGAAATTCCTCCTCATCCTCATGGTGTTGATACACTATCGAAAAGTGTCCATGTCCTATGGTGTAGTCACCCAACATCACAGGTCGTGCTTCACTTCCAACGAGCGTCCATAGCCCCGGTGAAGATACCTGCATTTTCCAAATCGAATTTTCTTTCACCACTTCATGTTTATCTTGAGATGAAGGAAATCATTTCTGAATTTCCTTTCATAATATATTTTAAGTTTCATTTGATTATTTTGAAGTGGGGGGAATAAATGTGTTATAAACACAAGGGATGACATTTGTTTATCAAGGATGAGTTGGATATGTCTAAGTTCTAAAGTATACTCAAAAATATTTTCATTACCTCAGATATAGCTCTATCCTTTTCAGAATATCGTAACTAGTGTTATAACATGAGTAAAACAACAAGTTACATGTTTGACTCTAAAGTGTTTTCCTAGAAGAAAATACCTAAAACATACCTTTTAAACTTTGGTGAATGTCTCATAATATTCTCCTTTCTAGTTTCACAATAACATTTTAAAATCTTAATCATTAGTTCAATACAGTTTGTTCTATCAATATTTCTTAAACTTCTGAGAAGAAAAGAATTTATTTAAAGGAAAATTATTAGATAACAAGGCTTCCTAATAGCTAAGTGAACATGTCATCTACGAAGCAACATATTTTATTTTTATCTTAGTTTGTTTTAGACCTAATTATTTGAAAATTCTAACAAAATAAAATTAACAAAACTGAGTATATACAATGAACAGTAAAATAAAAATTTTAAAATCAAATTAAATGTTTCAAGAACTGCCCATTCACAGGAAGTTCCAACAAATCTCCTTCCAAGTTTTGGAGAGAAAATGAATTGCCTCCTTTGACTGGAGAAATATTATATGGTCTGAGCCATAAATGATAAAAACTTTCCATGCTTGTCAGGATCTTCTCTCCTCCTATCTCACTTTAGTACTAAATCACCAAGGACAAAATTTCTTTGTTTTTCTCTTCTGTCAAATATGGCCTTCATCTTATCTTGGTATTCTTGAAATTGTTGATCAACCTGCTCTCTATTTTATTGTACCTCAATCAGTTGGTTCATTCTTCAGGTAAAGTCATTAGGTTCCTCTTCATCATCCTGCATCAATTTCATCACAGGTAAAGCAAGATTAATAGGGAAAACAACATCAATGCCATAGATCAATTGAAAAGGAGACATACATGTAGACCTTTTAGTGCTGATTTTGTTGGCCTAGAGTGCAAATTTCAAATTAAAGTGCCAAGATTTTGTATTATTAGTTAAAATTTTCTTGATAACCCTCATTAAAATTCTATTTGATGATTCAGCTAATCCATTACCCTGAGGATAATAGGCAGTTGAATGACCAAGAATGATATTGTATTTTTGACAGAAATTTATCATAGCTAGAGACTTGAATGCTTGAGCATTATCAGTTATGATTATCCTAGGACATCCAAACCTAGCTAAAATATTTTCTTCTAGGAATTTGATCACAACTGCATCAGTAGAAAACCTAGTGTGAATTGCTTCTACCCATTTTGAAAAGTAATCAGTTGTTTTCGAAATCCATTTGTGTTGAGCACTAGAAGTAGGATGAATTTCACCTATAAAGTCTAATCCCCATTCTTGGAAAGGAGCTTCATCTTTTATGGGAACAAGTTGTAATGATGGGAGTTTTTGTTTTCCTACAAAAAATTGGCATTCCCTACAAGCTCTAATCTTTGCATTCAGCTCAGAAAATAGCTTTGGCCATTAATAGCCAGCTCTCAAAATTGTGTATGCATTTTCTCTCCAAGCATGGTGTCCTCTATAATGCCTTTGTGAAATCCATCTATGATACCTATAGTTTCATCTTCAACGATACAATTAAGCAAAATTCCCAAAGGGTCTTTCCAATAAATATTTTCATTCATAATAGAATACTTAATTGCTTGAATATTAAGAGACCTAACCTTTGATTGAGTGAAATATGATGGACATTCAAGATTTTGTAGATAAAAGACAATGTTTTTATACCAGGGAGAGGAAGAAAACTTATCATGAATCTTTACCAAAGGTTGTTGTAGATCTATCTCTTCTCCTTCAGCTTGGGGATGTTATGTTATATATGTGATCTGATTTACCCCAAGAACTTTGCAATTTGATTTAGCTAACAATCTTTCCAAGCCTTGGCCTTTGATCAACTTTGTTGGTTTTATTTTGAGATCATATCCATGGATCTTAGCTATCCATTTTCCTCTCTTTCCATCTGCATCAGGTTGATTTATAATTTATTTCAATGTGTTGTTAGGAACATATGAATTAATTGTAGAGTGAATAACATAGACCATAAAAGAGTTCAGAGCCTTCACCAATGGATAAGCTTGCTTTTCCATTATGTTGTATTTCAATTATGAATCTCTCAATATTTTACTAAAAAATTCAATTGGTTGTTCTTGTTTTTATTCATTCCTTTGTAAGAGAATAACAACAATAGTATTGTCAGATGCAAAGGAGAAAATAAGAAACTCCTTAGAATAATCTGAGCTTGCCAACGCTGGTGCTTCTCCCAGATATATTTTATTTGATCAAATGAGTATCTATCTTTTGGGGACCACTTAACCTCGCTATCCTTTTTAAGCATATCAATTAATTATTTGACCACCTCGGCAAAATTAGGTATGAATCTTCTCAAAAAAATATTTTTTCCAAGGAAGGATTGTATCTCTTTCTTATTCATTGGTAAATTGATAACCTGAATAGCTTCCACACGTTGAGGATCAATATTGACTCCATCTTTTGATACAATATGACCGAGTAACTTTCCTTTCTGCATAGCAAAATGAGACTTTTTAGGATTTAGTGACAAACCATATTTTTTACATTTAATGAAAGTTTGCTTAAGATGTTTAAATGGTCTTCATCTGATTTTGAAAAACAATAAGATCACCTAAATAAATCCCAACAAAATTGTCCCTTTCTCCCACAAACGTTATTTCCATTGCTCGTTGAAATGTTCTTCCTGCATTCATTATCCCAAAGGGAATTTTGTCATACATGAATGTACCCCAAGGTGTAGTAAAAGAAAACATTTCTTTGTATTTCTCATGCACATCAATTTGATTATAACCTGAAAAAACATCAATCATTGAAATTCTATTAGAACCAACTACTTTCTGCAAAACATGATCCATTTTAGGCAAAGGATAATTATCTTTTAATGAAGACTTGTTGATATTTCTAAAATCAATGCAGGGTCTAATTCCACCATTCTTTTTTCTAACACAGACTAAATTTGCAACCCAAGACGAATATCTCAAAGGAACTATAATCTTTGCCTCTAATGGATTTTTATGTTCATTTTCAATCACTGGGAATAAGATAGGATTCACCTGTCTTAATTTCTGTCTGAATGGTTTAGTTCCTACCTTCAATGGAATTTTGTGCTAAATAATAATGGTATCATATGTCTTCATATCTTCATAATACCAAGAAAATACCTCATAAATTATTTGAATAAATCAATATACTTGACCTTCTGATCAGCAGGCAGAAACTTGAAAGTTTGATATATCTTTGTTCTTGCTCAGTCCCAATATTTTGATCTTCTACTTCTTCCTTTTAAGAATGAACGGTTGGATTTACATCAATATTATCTTTGTCAAACAGCTTCTCCACAGGCACCAATCCCTTTGGAATATGATTATTTCTCAACACCATCATTTTTTGATTAGCAATCATATCTTGTAATTTAGGATCTGGATGACTACTTTGATTAATTTGTTCATTGTTTTGGTCATCTTCTTGATCAATATGAGTTGTTGAGAATTCGTCAATGATCTCCAAAAAAAATTCAATATGTTTGTCATATTCAAAAACTTGTCAATGTTTGACATTGTCAGGTATTGAAGGTTTGTATTTCATTTCAATTTCATATTTAAGATTTGGCACTTAAGGAGGTTAGAAGGTACTTATTGTTACAACTAAAGAATCAACTTGTTTATTTTCTTGTCTCGGAATTGCAAGAATATTAAAATTCAGGAAGAAATTCTCAATTAAGTCCCAAGCATAATTTCTATAGGATCTCATCCTAGGATGTTTAGCTTGGTAAACTTTCTTTATTTGTTTGAAAATTATTTTGCATCCATAAACAATAAGATTTACAATTTTCATGTTCTTGGAAACTTCTTGTTGGAAGATCGGTTGTCATTGATGTCAACTACAGCAAATAGAGCGAATATCCTAAATCTTAGGAGAGATATCACATACAAAGGATCCACGAACAGAAAGAAGAGTGCACAAGAAGCGTGATTGGAAGAAGCACGATTGGATCAAAATCCTTGCAGAAGTCCATAAGGAAAACCGGTTGATTTAACAGAGAAATTATGTTGCAATCAAGAGAAACCTTGACCGTTGATCATTAATCACTGGTAAGGATCAACGATCCTTTATCATCGACAAAAACCATGGTGTAAATACACAAGAACCGTCAATCTATAGGTAGATTAATTCCAGACCGTCAGATTGAGGTGGAACCAAAAGGATAGAAGAGATAATTCCCAACCATCAGAACGGGAGCGATAATCCTCAACCGTAAATCAAAGCCAATCACATTTCGATGATTTTTCCACTTCAGTGACTATTGAATATAAGGCAGAGGTATGAAGCTACGAAGTGCCAAAGCCCCGAAATCCCACCAATCGTTAGATCAAGGGAATAATTCGGGAGAAATGTGAGTCGTCAGATAAAGAAGTGGAAATATAGTAGTGTAAACACTCCGACAGGTATAACTATGGGGGAGTTGAACAAATTTAGAGTTGTAATATCTCGGATTCCTGGAGTATCGAAACCCCTAAGACCATTGATCTAAGATCCCTTGAGATATTTCTAGACCGTCTGATCGATGGGAAACATGGTGAAAAGGGTGATTAATTCATATTCATTGATTTCACAAAGATTAAACCGTAGTCGTTGATCGTGGTCATTCGGCGTCGACCCTCTAGACATAAAGAAATTTGAGTTAGATAGAAATCTCGAAGGCCGAAATAGAGAAATCATACAGATCGTCGATCTAAGATCCCTTCGAGCAATTTCTCAACCCTTTGATCAAGTAGTCTAGAGAAATGATCTAGGAGGGAGACATGTGGCAGAAGATGACATGTGGCCCAATCAATTGGTGACAAGTGTCAAGGCCCATTTGGCACATAAGGTCTGTGAGAGTCATGAATCAAGGTGACACATGGCTCCACATCAACAGGACCACGTCAACAATGGGTGACATGTGGAAAAAATTTTGTGGCTCCATGTCACCAAAGGAGAATTATGGTCATTTGACACTAACCATTCTAGGAGTAAAATATTTTGAATCAGTCGGAAATTTCGAAGGCTAAAATCACAAAAAAAAAGGGGGTTGTTGATATAAGATCCTTCGGGATCTTTCTGGATTGTCTAATCTAGTATAGTGGAAGGATAGAGTAAGTGTGGATCATCCACTCAATGCTTGATTAAAACCAAACCCTCGATCGGTGAAAACCCCAAAAATGACTTGGTATGGTTCATTATGGAGGTAGCGGAGATGGGGGTGCATTTTGATGACAACGGAGATTAAAAAGAATACATGTAAGCCTACGAGTGCATTGTTTCACGAACACGCTACATAAAATAATTCTAAGTATAGGTAAATTTGTAGATGGCAGAAATAAAGGTGCATCTCAATGACAGCAGAGATGAAAAGGAAGACATGTGATCCCGTGAGTTCGTTGGTCCACGAACTTGCTACATAAAATAATTCTAAGTAGAATTCAATTTGTAGATGGTGAAAACAAAGGTGCATTTTGATGACAGCGTAGATGAAAAGGAAGGCACGTGATCCCGTGAGCTCGTTGGTCCAGAATTCCAAGTTTGAATTGTTAGACCAGTTAACCAAGACAATAAATAACTTACAAAGGATTTTAAGTATTTTAAGTTAAATTCAACTATTAAATGTCAACATTATTGTTAAAATTAAATGAAAAGGTGCAATGGCTCATCGCCAAAATGCATAATGGTTCAATATTATACTTATTGAAATACTATATAAACCATAAATCATGGTAGAAAGAAAGTGTCTTTGCAGTCTACATCAGAAGATCAACAGCGGGAGAAGAGTCCAAGAAAGAAACTATAAACATGTTTATGCGGTGAGGGTGGTAGAGAGGAGCTCAGGAGGATTGTAGTCCTCTGCATGTTAAAGCATGTTTCACAAGGGAGTAGGTGATTCCTAGAGTTGGTGCTCTGAAACAAGGGAGTTGGTGCTTCCTAGAGTTGGTGCTTTGAAACAAGGGAGTTGGTGCTTCCTAGAGTTGGTGCTCTTAAACAAGGGATTGGTGTCTCCTTGAGTTGGTGCTCAAAAGAAGAGACATTGGTGTCTCCTAAACATTGTAACTTGTACTTTTGTTATATTTATATTTAATTTATGTTTTGAGTACATTCTTATTGATCAATGGTTGTGATTAATAAGTTGAATAATTAATCATTATTCAAAATATTAAAAAATAAGAAATATTGATTCACCTCCCCCCTTTCAGTATTGGCCAATATTTCAATAATTGGTATCAAAGTGAGTTCCTTCACCACATTCTAACCACTTGAATGAATATTCTGATAAATCCAATGGATCAACAAGAAGGAATGTCCTCCAACAGAGCACCATTGTTCAAAGGAAATGATTATGCATTTTGGAGTATAAGGATGAAAAGTTATCTGATGGATCTTGGATGTGATGTTTGGATATATATGGTAAATGGTTACACTGCACCAACCATTGCACCTTCATATGTTGTTGCAATGAAACTCTGCAATGATATTTCAAGGGTTGTTAATGCAATTTTGGGTGGATTATCAAACCCCATATTTGTAAAAGTGATGCATTGTAAATCAGCAAAATAAATTTGGGACAAAATTAAAATCATCTATGAAGGAGATGGAAAAGTTAAGCAATCAAAAATTCAAACATACAAAGGGCGGTTTGAGAGTCTGGAGATGAAAGAAAAAGAAAACATTGCAGAATATTTTCGAAGACTGGATGAAATAGTCAATTCAATCAAAGCATTGGGAGAATAGCTAAAAGACAAGATTATTGTCCAAAAGGTGTTGAGATCATTACCAATGAGATGTGATTCCAAGGTGTCTACCTTGGAATATTGAGAATACCTTGACAACCTTACAATGGATGAACTTTGTGGGATTCTTATAGCCTATGAAATGAGAACCAGACAAGAAAAGTCATCAAAAAGGGAAACAACCTTCAAATAATCAAAAGCAACAAAGAACCATGAGCATGTGCCAAATGAAAATCACTCAGACATATCATATGAAGAAGAGGCAAACTTTATAAGGAAACTCAAGAAAGGGTCTAGAAAATACAAAGGGAAGTTACCTTTCAAATGCTTCAACTGTGGAAAAATTGGACACTTTGCTAACAAATGTCCCTATCCCAAACAAGAGGATAATGATGATGAAGAAGCTTACAATCAGAAAACCCAATACAAAAATAAATTCTACTCCAAAGAAGGCAGTAGTTCATCCGACATGAGTAAATATGAAGAGTCAGAACATCTATTTATGGGTATAGAAACCCAAGATAATCTTTCTAAAAATACTTTTGAGATTAAGGAAAGTTCTGAGTTTGAAGGAGAATTAAACCTAGAAGCATAACTAATCAGTTCTCTGGATGAACTTAGAAAGTATAAAAAGAAGAAAAAGTTACTGAGGGGACAACTGCTAGAATTTGAAGAAGCACAATAATTAAGAGAAAATGAAGTTTCAAAAACCATCAAAGAATCAAAGCAAATCATCATTGACCTGAAGACTCAACTTCAAGAAGCCAAGAGAAATGAGGAACTCTTGAATAAACAACTCAATGAAAAATAGCAAGATTGTAAGAAGCTAGAGATTGAAATTGTTCAACTAAAGAGGGAACTTGAGAAAGGAAACAACCAATCAAGATTTGAGAACGGTTCAAAAATCTTGAATGACATTCTTAATATTCAAAGATCGGAAAACGATAAGACGGGTATGGGATATGATCAAGATTCAACCTCTGCAAAACAGAAGACTGGCAAACAACCAATCAGTTATGCAGATGCTCTTAGAATCCCCTTAAAAATGGAAGATAACAAGGGGAATATGGTACCATTAAAGAGTGTTCCTAATAAACAGAAATCAGCACCCCCTACAAAAGAAAAAGAAGACAAAAATAATATAGTGACCAAGAGGACTCCCCCTATTAGATATCAACATATCCTCTTTGGTTATTTATATTGTTGC
The DNA here is from genome assembly GCA_009831015.1 of Picea engelmannii. Taxonomy (NCBI): domain Eukaryota; kingdom Viridiplantae; phylum Streptophyta; class Pinopsida; order Pinales; family Pinaceae; genus Picea; species Picea engelmannii. Next base: position 322,226 of record ML792740.1, read on the forward strand.
AATAATATTATACATAAAGTAGTACATTGTAAATCCTATAGAAATTAAAATCCTAAAAATGTCCAAAGATATAAGAACAACAAGAATAATGCATACAAAAGAAACTATAATTCATTCTCTCCTTTACAATATTACAATGTTGAATGTCACAAGTGCAACAATTATGGTCATAAATCCAGTGAATGTAGATTTCCAATGCAATCCTTGAAGACAATTATTCCCAACAATAAAGATAAAAAAATATGGAAAGAAAAACATGTGGAAGAAAAGGTAACAGAATGTAAAGTAGCAATGTATGCCAAGAACAAAAAGTTTCAATGGTATATTGACACTTAATGCTCTACACATATGACAGGAGATAAAAGAAAATTTCTCAATCTGACAAAGAAGTAAAAAGGAAGTGTCACATTTGGAGATAATGTATCTTCCAAAATACTTGGAAAAGGCAAATTCACTTTGGGAAACAAGAAAAATAAAGCCGAACAATGTGCTACTGGTTGAAAATATGAAGCCCAATATTCTAAGTGTAAGCCAAACTGGTGATCAGGGACATATACTCATTTTTTACTCCCAGAAATGTGAAATCAAGAAGGAAGGATCAGGAAAATTAGTAGCTATTGCACCAAGAACCTCAAGTAATGTATATATTTTAGATATTAAAGAAGAAGAAGAATGTTACATGAGTGAAGTAGATGAAAGATGGTTGTGGCACAAAATAATGGGACACTTGAGCTTTCAAAATATGATCAAAGCTAGTAGAAAGGAAGCAGTGAAGGACATGCCAAAGGTTATAAAACCTTCAAACCCTGCATGTAAGCATTGCCAACTTGGGAAGTAGACAAGAGTCAGATTCAAGACAAAAGAATACTCTACATCAAGACCCTTGGATCTTGTTCACACTGACCTTTATGGACCTACTAGGACTAAAAGTATACAAGGGGAACATTAATTCATGGTTATTATTGATGACTATACAAGGATGACCTAGGTATAATTCCTCAAAGAAAAATCAGATGCATTTGAAAAGTTTTAGGCATTCAAAGATTATGTGGAGAATGAGACAGATCTCAAGATCAAATCTCTTAGATCAGACAATGGAGGGGAATTTATCTCTAAATAATTCAATAAGTTTTGTGAATATCATGGAATCAAGAGACAATTTTCAACTCCAATAACTCCTCAACATAATGGATTTGTTGAAAGGAAAAACAGAATTGTTTAAGAGGTTGCAAGAACAATGTTGAATGAAGCCAAACTTCCAGATAAGTTTTGGAGATATGTAATATATACATAAGTTAACATACTCAACCGAGCACAACTTAGAGTTAACCATGACAAGACACCTTATGAGATATGGTTTGGAAGACCAACATCAATCAAACACTTATGAGTCTTTGGGAGAAAATGTTATATTAAGAGGGATGATGATAACCTAGGAAAATTTGATTCCAGATCGGATGAGGGGATATTTCTTGGTTAATCACCCAAAAAAAAGGCTTACATATGCTATAATCTAAGATTGCACAAAATAATGGAAAGTGAAAATGTAAAAGTAGATGATCTAAAATTGAGAAAAATCAAATCTCAAGATAAATCAAAAAATGATGAATGAAGAAGAACTAGTGATGATGAAAAAGATGGTGAATCACAAAATGAAGAAGATGTTGAATAACTATAAGAAAATGAACCACAAACTGATGAAGAAAAGGATGAGGAAGAAACACCCTTGCCAAAAGCTTCATCAAAAAGAGTTCAAAAGAATCACCCTGAAAGCCAAATCATAGGGGATAAAAATGCAGGAGTAGAAACTAGAAGAAAACTTACATTTGAATCAGAACAAGAAATGTTTTCTCTGGTAGAACCCAAATCTTTTTCCTAAGCCATCAAGAATGAAGATTGGATAAAAGAAATGAATGAATAACTTGACCAAATAGATAAAAACCAAACCTAGGAACTAGTCCCAAGACCGAAAGACAAAAATGTGATAGGTACCAAATGGATTTTCAAGAATAAACTTAATGAAAAATGGCCAGATTATAAAGAACAAAGCCAGATTAGTATGCAACGGATATGCCCAAGTTGAAGGAATTGACTTTGAGGAGACATTTTCCCCAGTGGCAAGATTAGAATCTATCTGAATGTTTTTGGTATTTGCATGCTTCAAAAACTTCAAAATCTATCAGATGGATGTCAATCCATCATTTTTAAATGGAACCGTAGAGGAAGAAGTCTATTTAGAACAACTTGAAGGATTTAAGTTGACAGAAAATCAGGATTATGTATGTAAACTAAAAAAGGATTTCTATGGTCTTAAACAATCTCTAGGAGCATGGTTCTCAAGGCTTGATAACTATCTGCAACAACAAGGATACAAGAGAGGGACTATTGACAACAACCTATATATCAAAATTGAAGAACAAAATATTATTGTTGTTATGGTATATGTGGATGATATCATTTTTGGAAGTAATTTGACTATATTAAGCAAACTGTTTGCTACATAAATGCAAAAAGAGTTGGAAATGTTTATGCTAGGTGGACTAACATTATTCTTGGGTTTATAAGTTACTCAAAAAGACAAAGGGATATTCAAATCCCAAACTTAATATATCAAAGAAATGCTAAAGAAATTTCAAATGGAAGATTGAAAACCTATGAGCACTCCCATGGTTACAGGATGCAAACTAAGCTTAGATGATAATTCACCAAAGGTAGACCAAACCATGTACATATCAATGGTTGGTAGCATGTTATATACAACAACAACAAGACTTGATATCATACAACTTGTAGGACTAATAGGCTTATTTCAATCTACACCTAAAGAAACTCATTTGAAGGCAATAAAAAGGATATTCAGATATCTAAGAGTTACCTTGGATTTTGGATTATGGTATCCAAAAAATATATATATTACATTAAATGCATATACTAATGTAGATTGGGCTGGTAGTGTGGATGATAGGAAGAGCACCAGTGGAGGATCATTCTTCCTAAGAAAATGTCTAGTATCTTGGCTTAGTAAGAAGCAAACATCTATATCACTGAAGGCAGAAGATGAATATATTGTTGTTGTCACCTATTGCATTCAAGTAATTTGGATAAAACAAACCCTAGAATACCTACGAGTAAAGTATGATCATCCAATTCTTCTTAATTGTGACAATACCAGTGCTATAAACCTCTCTAAGAATCTTTTTATCCATTCTAAAAAAATATATATCCCAATTAAATACCTTTTTCTTAGAGATCGTGTTTCTCAAAACATAGTCAAAGTGGAATATGTTGATACTAAAGAGAAAATTGCAGAAATATTCACAAAACCTCTACCAAGAAGTGATTTTGAAAATCTTCGACGGAAATTGGGAGTAAGTCCCATACCTCATTAAAAACGAAAAAGCTTCATCAGTCAAGGGGAACACATGCACAGGGGGAGCATCATCTCAGGGAGAGCAAAGGAAGATCCCTTATGTCAATGTTGTCAAAGGGGGAGGATATGTAATAAAACAAGCAGTTAAACAAAAAAGGGGCATAACATTTCGAAGAAAGTTTTTACCAAGTTTCTATCAATGACAAAGGGTGAGATGTTGGAAGATCAATTGTCATTGATTTCAACTGCAGAAAATAGAGCGTGGGTCCTAAATATTAGGAGAGATATCACATAGAGAGGATCCATGAATAGAACGAAGCGTGATTGGATCGAAATCATTGCAGAAGTGCACAAGGAAAACATGTTGATTTAACAGAAAAGTTTTGTTACAGTCGGGAGAAATCCTTACCATTGATCGTTAATCATTGGTAAGGATAAACGATCCTTCATCGTTGAAAAAAACCACGGTGTAAAGTCACAGGATGCAAGATACCAGATATATAAAATATGCAGAACAGAAACGAAATGCTAGAAATAACAGAATAACAGTGAAATATCCAGCATAATCGTCACAATACACAGAAATGATATACGAAATAGCAACAGAAATAGCACTTGAACAGAAATAGCACTTGATTCAGATAGCAATGTTCACAGGCCTCTTCGAGGGGGCAACCTCCAATCGAGCAGCGCTCTGTTACAATAATATCCA
>ML792740.1:326407-346542 GCA_009831015.1 Picea engelmannii
CCAAAGCTCCTCCTCTCATGAACAAAAGCCTCATGGAAACAATGCACCCCTCCTTTGGCCATTTGCCCCTCTTTAGGCAACAAAAGGAAAACCTAAGATCCAAGGGATGAGATCATCCCTAATCAAAGGTTGAGATCACTCCTAATAAATGTAATCTCAAAACCCACTTTTGGGTTAATTCCCTAAGTCACTTTATGTCGCCTCAAAATCACCAAAAAGGTAATTTAATGTTCACTTTTGCCAAAAGTGACATAATGCACTTTAACCAAAGTCAAAGTACAAATAGACATAAAGTACTAGGACAAAGTGCCAAATGACTTTCCCACATGTGCTAAGGAAGGAAAACACATGGGGAACACCTCCTCAGGTACAAAACTCAACAAGTGTAAGCACTTCGACAGGTATAACTCTGGGGGAGTTGAATAACTTTAGAGTTGTAATATCCCAGAGTCTCGCAGTACCGAAACCCCAAAGACCATTGATCTAAGATCCTTTTTAATATTTCTATACCGTCTGATAGATGGGAAACATGGTGAAAAGGGAGATTAAGTCAAAGAAGTCGATTTCACAAATATTAAATCATAGTCGTTGATCGTGGTCATTCGACGTTGACCCTCCGGACATAAAGAAATTTGAGTCAGCTAGAAATCCCAAAGGCCGAATTAGTGAAATCATGCAGACCATCGATCTAAGATCCCTTCGGCACCTTTCTCAACCGTTTGATTAAGAAATCTAGAGCAATGATCCAGGAGGGACACATGTGGAAGAAGATGACATGTGGCCCAATAAACTGGTGACAAGTGTCAAGGCCCATTTGGCACATAAATTCTATGTGAGTCATGAATCAAGGTGACACATGGATCCACATCAGAAGGTACACATCAACAAGACCACGTCAACAATGGGTGACATGTGGCATACATACTGTGGGTCCATGTCACCAAAGGATAAGTATGGTCACTAGGCACTGACCATTCCGTGAGTAAAAGAGTTTGAATCGGCCCAAAATTTCGAAGGCCAAAATCGTGAAATAACATTGGCCACTGATCTAAGATCCTTCATATTTTTCTCGATCGTCCGATTGAGTACAGTGGAAAGATAGGGTAAGTATGGATCATCCACTCAACGCTTTATTAAAACCAAACCATCGATCGATGAAAACCCCAAAAATGACTAAGTATGGTTCATTATGGAGGTAGTGGAGATGGGGGTGAATTTTGATGACAACGGAGATGAAAAAGAAGACATGTGAGCCCACGAGTCTGTTGGTCAATGAACCTGCTACATAAAATAATTCTAAGTACAGTTCAATTTGTAGATGGTGGAAATAAAGGTGCATCTCGATGAGAGTGGAGATGAAAAGGAAGACATGTGATCAGGCGAGTCCATTGGTCCGCGAACCTGCTACATAAAATAATTCTAAATAGAATTCAATTTGTAGATGGCGGAAACAAAGGTGCATTTTGATGACAGTGGAGATGAAAAGGAAGACATGTGAGCCCGTGAGTTCGTCGGTCCAGAATTCCAAGTTTGAATCGTTAGACCAATTAACCAAGATGATAAATAACTTACAAAGGATTTGAAGTCTTTTAAGTTAAATTCAACTATTAAATGTCAGCATTATTGTTAAAATTAAATGAAGAGGTGCAATGGTTCATCGTCAAAAGACACAATGGTTCAATCGTATACCTATTGAAATACTATATAAACTAGAAATCATGGAGGAAAGAAACTATATCTGCAATCTACATCAGAAGATAAACAGCAGGAGCAAAGTCCAAGAAAGAAACTGTAAACATTTTTATGCTGTGAGGGTGGTAGGGAGGATCTCGGGAGGATTGCAGTCCTCTGCATGTTAAAGCATGTTTCACAAGGGAGTAGGTGCTTCCTAGATTTGGTGCTCTGAAACAAGGGAGTTTGTGTTTCCTAGAGTTGGTGCTCTGAAATAGGGGATTGGTGTCTCCTTGAGTTGGTGCTCAAAACAAGAGAGATTAGTGTCTCCTACACATTGTAACTTGTACTTTTGTTATTGTTATATTTTATTTCTATTTTTAGTACATTCTTGTTGATCAATTGTTGTGATTAATAAGTTTAATAATTAATCATTATTCAAAATATTCAAAAAGAAACAATATTGATTCACCTCCCTTCTCAGTATTGGCCAATATTTCAACACTTCTAAACCTAGCACTAAAGATTCATATTCACAAACATTGTTAGTCAAATCAGTTTCAAACTATAATCTAAAAGAAAAAGGAAAAAATTTGCTAGAAGGTTAAATTAGTAGAATACATGCTCAATTACCTTCCCAAGAGGAGGCTCCATCAAAGTACATTTTCCACATTCCCTCTTCAAACTTATTTTCATTCAAATAAATATTTACAATTTTTGTACAATTTTCTAGTTCATCGTTTACAAATAAAGTGAAACAACCCAAATCTTGATCTTTTGAGTGGACAGGATAATTATTAGGGTGTTTAGGATCACTAAAAGTGTAAGCAAGTTTGGTTTCCCTATAAAGTCTCACGGTCTCTCCAACAAATACTGGTATGGTGGAATAATTCATGTCCATTTGATATAGCCACCTAGTTTACTTGCCCAAGATCTAGATAAACACATCCCATTGTTGGCAGGCACATCTGCCACAACTATATCCATCAAAACACTTTTTACAGGTATTTGGGCCAAGTTAACAACCAGATATTTAATCACTCCTAAACATTTAACCTTTCTTTCATCAAAGGAATACAAGATATGATATTTTCTTGTGATTTGTAATCCTAACTTCTCCATTACTATTCTTGGCATTAAATTGTGAGAAGCTCTTGAATCTAGCATGCAATTGTGTAAAAGGTGTTCATGGATTGTTAAAAATATATAAAATGGGGTTATTGATTCTCCCATTTCCTCAATGTGAGGAACGAACATGACAGTAGGCCTTTCATCTTGCAAGCTTAATGTATTTGGTTAGGTTGTTGCAACATAATAGACAATCATTTTCATCATTTGTTTTTTGTAAACTGGATTTTTTGCAATTTCTAACAAAGGGATAGGAATTTTGATCGTATTAAGTTTGTGTTCCAAATTGAAAGAAATAGTTATTTTTTCAGTTTATTTTGGTTCTATATATGTTTTCTTTACAATCTGTGGATCATAATTTTGTTTAGGAGCTGTGATTTCTTTCCCTTTGTCTTTGTTTCGTGTTTTTTATGGTTTACCTTGATTATTTGCTTTTGTATTTACATTGGTTCTTGGTCTAAGGTCGTATTTTCTATGTAATTCATCTTGTAATGCATTAGAGAAGGCTCTATATTGAGGTGATGATGAATCAAGGTGATTATTATTATTATCATCTTCATTGAAACAAGAGTTGAAGCTTGCATATTTTTCATAGTCATCCTGAGTCACATATACTTCAGAAAGATCGCTTTCCATCATATTAATATCCTCATCTATATCATCAATTTGATCTTCTTCAAATCTATCAATCAAATTTTCATTTTTTATAGGAGCTTGAATATGTTGATCTTCATTTCTCCTTTCTCTCTGCAAAACTTGGGGAGGATTAAAAGGCCTTCTAAATTGATTTTGATTTCTATTATCAAGCCCCCTTCTCTTTGTTTCCATGCTAGCCAATTTATTTTATAAATCTTTGATAATTCTTGTCAACTCTTCAATTTTATATTCTTGACGTTTATTAGTACCAGAGGTACCAACTTGTTCTTTTTGTTTTCTTCCTTCTCTTTCTCTTTCTCTTTCTCTTTCTCTCTCTCCCAATTCATTTTTAGCTCTAGATTTTCCTGACGCAATCATGTTGGATTTAATTTCTATTGCATCAGCCTGCATGCTAGTTAAGGTAGTGGATATCATTTCTCTAAGCAATAAGGCAAAGTCTGGGTCAAAAGAGCCTACAAAGGTAACCTTTGCTGCTAGTTTTGATGGTTTGACATCTGTAGGAATTTTATTATAAATTTTATTAAACCTCTTCATGAAATCTGAGACAAAATCATTTTTCTTATTTTTAAGATTCTCAAACTCAGTCAAGAAATATAAGGGATCTTTCTTTTCACCCCACTGCCTAAGAAAAGCAGTTTCTAGATCATCCCAAGAATTAATGAAATTAATGGGAAAAACCTCAAACCATGTTCTCACCTCACCCTCAAATGTTTGAACAAAAATTCTCATATATACATCTTCACATTCCATGCCTTGATTGTCAATGAAACAATCAAATGTTGCCAAATGTTCCAGAGTTATAGTCTCACCTTCCCCATTAAATCTAGGCAATAAATTCAAATAATTATCTGGAAATTCATGGAGATTACGAGGAAGGTGTAAAGGAGCATATCTAGCAGCAGATTTCTTGAAAACTCTTGGTGGAGGGGGAGGGGGAGGTGGATTTTTTTGTTGTGGTATTTTCCCTACCATAATTAGGTGTTGGAGTATAATCTGAGAATTCTCAGGAGCAAGGAGATTGATATAAGTCTGTATAAGATTTTCTTCTTCTTCTTCTTCAAGAGGGATTTCTGAAGAGGAAATTTGTGAGATCTCTAAAACTTCCCTTTTTGGATCTAAAGAGGAAAACTTTGGGGTTGTAGACCAAACTGGAAGATCTTCTAGAGATTCCTTTGGGGATTTTTTTCAAGTCTCTAGCGAGTCTTTTGGGGAAATATGGGGAGAAATTTTGGAGGAATGAATTTGAGAGACTACAGTGAAGTCTTTAAGAGAAAGTTTGATATAAATTTGAGGGAAAATTTAATGGAGTCTGTTGTAAAAATTGTCAAAGATGGTTTTGGGGAATTTGGAAGAGATCCTTCGGGAGAAGGAAGTTGGGATGGTTTTAAAGGAATAGAAGGGTTTACATGTTTTTTTTATTATGGAATCCTTTGAATCAACAAGAGATTTTCCTTTTGATTTAGGAAGGATTGAATATGAAGGTTTAGAGAAGGTTACAGTAGTAGGGGCAACTGGAGTACTTTTAGGATTTTTATTTGACAGTAATCTTTCGTGGTTTTCTACTGGTGTAGTTTTCTTAGGATCTAAGTGAGTCTGAGTGTTTCTCTTTCTTGATGCCAGGATTGGAAATGAGTCACCATGTGATGATTGTAGCCTTCATATCTCTTTGTTCACCAACGAAGAGTAGGTTTTAATGTCGTCTTTCCCATGGAAAAATAAGTTTCTTTAATTCAAGTCCCTGGCAACGATGCCAAAAGAATGTTGTAACCCTTTAAATGTTTCTAGCTAGGAAACTATGCCAAGGCACCCATTGAATTAATTGATTTATTTTTGGTTAATTTGTCTTAGAACATATTGTTTTGTTACTTTGTTTGGGCATGTTTTACCAATCTTAGAATATATGATAGATAAATATTAGAAGGCAAAGTTTCTTTGTTTTGGTCACCTTTAAATTTGTTAAGATGATGGCAGAGGAAATAAGCAGAAACAAAACTGAATAGTGAAATAATGCATCTTATGATAAATACTATTTAACTTTCAAATAGAAGAAATGATCATTAAATTTGTATCTAAACCAGACTAAAACTTGAATAGAAAAGAATATTTCATTTATGTTCAAAAATGAATAATAACATTCAAGCACAAGTATTATTTAATAATTACAGGGCATTGAATAAATATGTGACCTTTAAAGATACCTTTGTAGTAAATGATGGTAGTAGTTATACTAAATCATCACATCCATGGCAACACATTTAAGAGGAAATTTAAGGATATGGAAATAACATAGAAAGAGGATTACACAGACTGAAACATCGAAGTTTGAATCTTCAAAAAATTGATAAATTTTATTCAAAAGATAGTCCTTCTGGCCTCAAAACCAGAACCATTACATCGAATATTTCATTGGGATTTATACATTTAGGTCAGAACCAAAAATTGGTTATGTAATCCTATTTCTGAGTATTTAGATTACAAAAATATGTTTGATCCCCAAAAATAGGAAACAACTGGAAGATGGGCTTACTATATCGAACTGCTTTGAGGACTCATCGAGCTATAAAATGGAGAAAAAGCTTCCAAGTGTCACTTGGTTTTGCTCTTTTTGTTATATAATAGTTATGTTTTTTTTTTCCTTTTTCATTATCCAAAGTTGATATCGTTATGGCTTGAGAGGCATCATGTTCAAAAATATGAGTAATATTCTTCTTAATATTTGCACCTGTCTGCCTCATTTCCATAAATTGATTTACATAATCAATGGGTTGATTTGTAATCAATGATTCAACTTCACTTTTCTCTCCTTGATTTTTAGACTTTGTTGAAGTTCTTATTTCTACTGCCATGACAGGACCTCTGTCTACTAGTGTTATTTATTTTTGTACATCCTAATCTTCTTATTCATCCAATGTATCTAGCTTTTGCCTTTTAATTGATCCACCTTATTTTCTCTCTGATTCTTTTGAAGTTGACTCTGGACTCCTCCTTTTATAAGTCTTTTCGAATTGTTGAGGAGTTTGCATGAATGGAGACTTCACATGTTGGTCTAATGTCTTACCATAAATTTGTAGAAGGTTCTGCACATCCTTCCAATTGTCTTGGTTTTCCAACAACTCCAATTTAGCTTTTTGTTGGTGTTGATAAGGATCATTCCAATGTGAGGTATTCTTTGAATAAATTACACCATGAGGGTCATAATTCCATGGTTCTCCTTGTTGAAAACCCATAGCTGAAAAAAACTTGGTTGTAATCTACAGTGCTTCCATGTTCTTAACAATAAAAGGACCTACCTCATTTTTCAATTTAAAAGTCACCTTATGTTTCTTAGGCACAAAATGAACCTCATATGTGTTTAACCTTTTCCTGATATATTCAAGAGCAAAATTCCTAGGAGTTAAGAAAACAGGTAACAAGAAAGGATGGAGTTGGAAACCATAAACCCTTATTTCAATGTAATGCTAAAAAATGTACCAATCTCCTACTCTTTTGTCTGGACTCAACTGTAAGAGTTTTTTACACTCGAGAAAAACTCTAGGGGGATTTTTGTTGAATATTATTTGGTAAGCTTTGGCCATGAACTGGTTAATATAGAGAGGAAATCCAACATTTAGAGGTTTTTTCTTAATGACAGGAGTCCAGTTAATGAATGAATCAGGGTTACCAAGATCATATTCAATTTTCAACCCTAGATGCATAAATGGAAATATTATGAAAACAGGGAGAGGTCAACCAAATATGACTGATATCTGAAGCTTTGAAGGGATTCGATTTCAGAGAGATGATAGTGGATTTGGTTGGTTAGGAATTGGGGGAATTAAGTTTAGTAATGGGATTGGTTGTAATTGGACATATGGAATCCATGGTACTCGACCCAAACTCATCCATAGTTAAATCGTCATTTTTCCCCAAAATCATAGAAATTATGGAAATAATCCTTCGAGAGTTCTCAGGGAATAATTTAGACTGGATGACAATATTATCATCAGGGGCATTGAGTTTTTTGCACAGATATGACTGTAGAAAGGTAACCCTCTCCTCAAGTTTAATCTCATTAAAACACTTGGTCGTTATAATCTCATTTAAAATCTCATTGTTTGGATTCAATGGTCGTCTCAACATTTCAGAAATTGATTGAGGGGTTATCTCAATAAGTACAAACCTACAAGCAGAAATTACAGTTCGTTTTGAGGGGATATAATTTTTGGCACACCAAATGACGAATTCTGGGAACTGATAGACCTGGGGTATCATAAATTTAGCGAGGTCATATCCCCACGCATAGTAATGGTCAACCATATTAGAAAAAACTTCTTTTATCTGTTGATATATCTAAGAAGAGTCGAAAGAGAGGACGGGGTCGAAGATATATTTATCCTTGTCGACTAAGTCTTCTTCTACAATGTTTGTGCTTTTACTAGTCATTGATATTTGAGAAGACTGCATTTTAAACAATGATTAAAGAAATGAGAAGATACATATTTACCTGTGGAGGACGTGGATTGGGTTTGGTATCAGGCTAGGATAACAATGGAAAGTGTTTGAAGGAACAGCGAACCAGATGCTCAAATCCTTTGAAAATTCGAAGTGAATGAAAAATCAATCTTTACCCCCCTTTTTATTTGAAAAGAGATATGTGCCATTGTTTAATTGGAGAAAGATTGAATTTAAAAATAAATAAAATAATTTTTACCTTTCCGCCAGCTAACGTCATGATTGGACACGTATATACCTGATATTAATTTCAGGGGGGGTGGATGTGGTTAAGTTAACCACATACCCCGAGGACCGAAATTTATGGATGGACACCACGCCACAAAATTTAACCTTTAGGTAAAGTTTTTCAGCCCTACCCCCTTTGGTTAAATGTCAAGCATACGGGGGGGAATCTGTGTTGGACCGTCGATATTTTGTGCAATTAGTTCTGCGACAAAGAAGCATGTTTTATTATAATTATATACAAAATAAATCTTATAAAACAAAATAAAAGAATTTATGAAGGTTTTGTTTAAACCTTCGATTTATTTTAGGAAAAATTAAATTATTTTAATAAAATTAAAATGTCCCTAATGATATTTCATCACATAAAACAAAAACTAAGTCAAAAATTATTCAAACTAGAATGTTTATTAATCTAGGACCCAAGATCCCCAAGAAATTTTAATTTTTTATGAAATTTTAGTTTTATGTTACAACACTAAAAAAAACATCACAAACTTCAAAGGGGGAAACATCACATAATACCTCGTCTTTGAAGGGTTTGATGTCATAGTGCAAGTGATATTGTTGATTGAAGCGGATGTCTCGTCCTTAGCTGATCCAACCGATGGTGTATGGTTGAAGATGCGGTGTTGTTTTCAAGTTCAATATCTTGACAACCTCTGATGAGATTAGGTTATTCTTGCTACCGTTGACAATGAAATGGAGTGGGATCCCCTTCACCCACATCTATGAGTGGAAGAGGTACTCCCCTTCTTCAGGCTCCTCTAGTTCTTCTAGCTAGACATTTGCGATAGTGATGGTGACATTGGGTTTTGCGCCAATGATTTTTTTTCCCTTTTCTGGTTATGAATCATAGTTTGAATCAACATCCATCCTTAAGGCTTTTGTCTCGGCAAAAAATGACTATTTGGAGCGACATTCATCGTTATTGTGCCAATGGATTTTGTGGAACTCGCGCCACTTTCCAATGTCCTTTTTTGACTTCCCATTACCCTTCTTTCCTGGTGGTTTGGACTGGTTGTTTTTGGACTGGCCATCCTTTCTCTATCATTTTCCCTAGGAGATAGGTCCACCCTTACCGGGCTTATGTTGTGATGGGTTTGCAGAACCAAAATCTTGCTTATTCTTTTGCTTGAACTCCTGCCTGATCTTGTCATCACATCGATAAGCGACTCCCAGTGAGGAGATGTCCAAGAACTCAATATATGTTTGGATGTACCTGTGTAGGCCACTGCGGTACTTCAAAACCAAGTGTCACTTAGAGTCTTTAATACCAATCTTTATGTGCAAGGTATGGAATTTTTTGGTGTACTTTGGCACCGTCTGGTCTCTCTCCTAATGCAGAGTTGTCCATCTCATGTACTAGTCATCATAGTTTCCAATAGGGTAGTATTGCTCCTTGAGGGAATCAACAAAAATCCCCCAAGTGGATCTTGACCCAAAAATTGCATACTCATCTTCGACATGTTTCTCACAGTAAGCCTCCCACCAATATCTGACATGGGGAAGGGCCTTAAGGAGCGTGAAGGTGATTTCCTCACTGTTGGAAAAATTTTGGACCGAGAAATAACCCTCTAGCATACTTAACCATTTTTCCAAAGCATCGACGTCTTTGACCTTCAAATAAAGGAATATCAAAGTTAACTTATACCTTAAATGGCATCGTGCCTCCGAAGTGACCATTGGTTGAAGGTGTCTTTGTTGTTGTTGTTGTTTTCAGTCGTCGAAGGATATAGGCGAAATTATCCATCATCTTGTTCCTTTGTCGCATGAGGGATTCCTTAAGCAACATTTTGATTGGATCTCCTGCTTGGTCGTCCCTCTTTTGTTTTTCCATGGGAGGTTGTTTGGGCGGGAGAGAGTGGTTTTCCTCAAGAGAAACAATCTCAAGACCCAACTCTCTATACCTTGCCTCATCAGAGACATGCACTCAGAACGACAAGAGGAAGATTTCTCTGATACCACTGATCCAGATTATTTTGAGAATGACATGAAGGAAGGAATATAAGAGAGATACAATAAGGAAATACACAAATATATTGCAAGGAACACAGTAATACATTCAAACTCAGATTATATTATGGTTGTCTGGAATACAAAAGATTGTAAAATGAAAAGCGCACAAGCTAGCTAGAATGGTGGTAGCTTATCTCTGAAGAGATATGTGTCGACTACGCTCCTTCGCAAGAAATTGATTACAATGAGGCTCCAAATTCCTTTCTCAACATAAATCATGAATGATAAAACCTTAAACATTCAAAACCCTAACCCTGGAAGATGAAACACCAAAATATTTTTGGCCTCGATGGGGGTAGTTGATACGTCAACTTCCCTAGGGCGTAACTTCTGCATGTGATCTTTGTTTGGGGTGCTTGATAACTCGTCGGAAAGGTCTATCCAAGGAGTACACATTTTGGATTTCCAAATACATCCCAATAGAGAACTATTGGGTCTTTCCATGTCAAAATAATGTCGTTTAGGGCATCAAAACGACCCCAAAAGTTTGGGACCCGAAAAACTATAGAAAAACTACCAAGATGGAAACTGTAATTTGAGCCAGTGGAATAGGTGGGCGGCCACTAATGTCCTCCTAGATCACTTTAACCATAAAAATGATTTTGTTTCCACGTGACATCATCCTAAGCAAGGGAATTTCTCCTTTGTCCTCTTTCCTTACAACATTTCATGCTCTAGGCCTCCTCGAATGTGGAATGTTTTACTTATTTTTCCTTTGTGTGCATAGAATGGATACACAATGCCACTTTCCATATTCATAAGCAAATATATTGCCTCCAAATTTGTAGAAAAGGACTTGAAGTATGTATCCTCCTCCACAAATACCTCAAAAGATGAAATATGCCTCAAAATGTGTGAAAGCTCATCCATTAGGATTCCTTCTTATCTTCAACATGCCCTAGCCATCTCCTTGAAGAGAGTGTTCAATCTCGAGTGGGCCTTTAACCAATCCCAAGTGAAAATTAGTGCCACATGTCACCCTCCAAGTAGGGAATTTCTCTTTTTATGCTTGTTTAACTCCTTTTCTAACTCAATGCCATGCTTTGGAATCCTAATATGATAGGGAATTCATGTTCTAGTGCTCCTTCCTACTCATAGCATCCATCAATGTGATCTTGGGCCCTGGATTTAACCTAGGAACAAGGCTCCCCATCAATAATGCAACAAAAGGTAATGTAATCCATGTAATCCTACCTCAACACATGTGTCAAGTGTGCCCAAATGGAACATCTTAGTGAAATTTTCCTATGAAAAATCCCCCTTCGAGCCCTTGATTCTCCTCCACACCTTTGTCCTTGCCTTGTATGATTAGTGGTGTTAGGGAAATATAGAACTAAGTGCATAACCTTCAAGTGTCCCACGTAACTTGTAATTGGAACTAAACTCCAGGGGTCTTTTTTTATGCTTGGTGAGAGAGGAAAGTCGATGAAAATGCAAAATGACCCATCATTTTCAGGGGGTAAGAGGGACCCTGCAACTCACCATCATGGAAAATCCCAAGACCATGTTGTGACAAGGCACTCACTATTTTTTCATGGATGTGAATTAATATCCATGGCTTAAAATAATAATACTAACCACAACCATGATTTTATATATTTATTACCAATATAGGCCAAACTAGAAGTGTTATTACTTACCAAAAATTAAACCTTGACCAAACCAACCTATTAAGAATGGTGTAATATTCACATGTGACCAGGACCATCTCATATTGTGTCATTAATGCATCATTTGGTTAGGCCCAGGAAATTTGTCCCACTATTTATTACAAATAATTGATGGTGATCCTTTTTAGATGTACTACACTTGACACCTCATGATTAGATACAATTTGTGATACCCTTTGTACCTTAAACTAAGTAACATGCTTCAGAGGATCCTTATTATATACCTCTACCAAAGGATGCCATCACCAAGTTGTGAAACCATGTTGGTGTTGGATTTATGCATTCAAGGGGTGTATATCGTCACTATGTGGTCCGCGTTCAACATTAAAGGAGGAAATTGTAATGTAATGTCTTCTCTCCAAGGCCTCCAATTTAGGATCAAGGAGATATTTTGAATAGGGGTAACCTTAAACCCTCTCATAGTTGTATCTTGGCTATGACCAACTTGTTTGAGTTGAGTATCCATAAACCCACTCACCATGGTATTAGAGTTGGGTATCCATAAACGCACTCTCATTTGTATTTCAGCCTTAGCTAACCCTGTATTGAATTGGGTATCTATAAACCAAGTCACATATATATGCATTATTTCTCTTCATGGCCTCTCCTTCAACTTAAGGGGTGGTGTTGAGAATGGTGTAATCTTCACATGTGACGACATCCATCTCATATTGTGTCATTAATGCATTTGTTTAGGCATTATGACTAAGGTCATGATTTATTGTAATACTAGGTTATGGTTAACGCTAACCTAGACAACTTTGATATGTAGATTCAATAACCCTCTCAAGGAGTGTGCCCTACTTATTTGGGCCCATAACCCCGATCCCCCTTTGGGAGGAAATCCTACTTGAGTTGTGTATAAATACACAACTCAAACATCATTTGTAAATCATCTTTTTTTACCATTGAGATAATGTTGTCTAATACAATTGTGTAAGCCTACATGAATACATCTTTGGTGTTCTCTTATGGTTTCCATGTTTTTATTTTTATGTGCATTTGTGCATCTCATATGTAGCACACTCATACTTGGGCATATTTCTCTCTCTAGCTTATTTTTAGTTCAACCTTAGCACACTTCTTTAGTGTTGTTTTTTCTATTTTTACTACAAGATTCTGGGTTGGCATTTTGGTTCCATTCGAACCATTCTTTCTATTTGTGATATCAAAACAACCAAACATATATATATATTAAAATCCCACTGATGGTTGTGATAGTGAAATATTATCTAACCATTTCAAACTTTCCTCAATATTTTATCATCAAAATATGAGAAATAACATAAAGAAAATAACCTTTCTTAAAGCCAAATGTCATTTTCAAAGTCTCGTATCATTGAAATCGATGAAACTATTATGATTATCTATACTATTTTGGTATTTTTTAATAGGATGTGATGGAAACCATGTCTCTATATATGTAAATAACTTTAATTTGTTTCCAAGATTAAGAAATATCCATAGACATCTTCCTAGACACCACATCTACAATGATAAATGCAACCTCATATGCAAAAGTAGGAATGGAATTTTCATTGTGATTGTCTTTGGAAGTTGAAAAAAAATCCTTAGGAATGGGATTTTCATTGCGACTATCTTTGGAAGTTGAAAAAAAATCCTTAGTCCAGTTAACACTAGTCAAGAAATCCAACCATGGTTGGATTAACAAGAGGTGGTTGGTACAAGAGCTCACTCGGATTAAACTTCTTTGGTTAGGCATATCTAGGCAAGGAACATGAAATAAACCAACCAACAAAATGGGGGATGTCCCATATTAGAAGTGTTTTTCCCCTCGAAATAAAAAATATTCCAACAGAGTCTTCTTATCACACAAACTCTAGGTTGGTAATATCATGAACCAACCCACTAGATGGTGATAATGGTGGAATATTTTACCCACTATCACCTTAGATAAAGCCTCCCCTCGCTGTAGTGAAGGAAAAATCCAACACAAGGGGGGAATCCCAGGTGACCCTAGGGGGAAATGAGATGGAAATTGAGCTTATGGAAGTTATTCCCCTATAGGTCAAGTTACTAAGAAGAAGATGGATTGGAAAGGAGTCTTGGAAGTGATTAATGGTTGTCAAGAGCTCAAATACATGTAGAAGATGATTATACCTGTCCGAGACAACAAACAAGCCCAACAATCCAATGGACAAGTAAGCAAAGCTTGTTGTCCTAATTAGAACTAGTACATATATGATATAAATCAGCAATTAATAAATGGAATAGATGCTAAACAAGTCACTAAAAGTCCAAGTAAATATGCAAGAAACCAACTACTAATTACTAGTAAAACTCGAGTATGATAGCACAAGACTTTAGCAACATTTAAAGGTTATTTAATGTAAGTATTGAAGAGATATTTCTACAGCCTTATGGATATAGAAAACAAGTGTTACTACAGAAAATTCCAACCACCAAAACTTTCAAGTAAACCACCCAAAAGAAGCACAATAACTAGTAGATTAACTTGGCAGCTTTCTAGCGAATTTTGACAGTTAGAACATGAGCAAATTTAGAAAGTATGAAGTGATTTGCTGCAGCCCTAATGGTTGTATATTTAAGCTATTACAGCAGCAATAAATCCTTGGAGAAACAAGACACCATAGTAGCCTTGAAAATATTTTAGCATGCAGAAAAGACTCCAACTTAAACAATTTCAATATCTCATAATTCTATGTATCCCAATGCAATGATTTCATTTCTCTGATACAAGAGATTAGTGCCTTTAACTATTGGGTTATGGAGACTTCGAAATGAAAGAGCTAGTTGTGCTACTTATTTGGGGGTGTAATTTTTTGTTGTATAAATTCTTTTCTAAAGCCATTTGGTTGCTCTGAAAAATCTCTGAAAATATCTCTTTGTAGCCCTGATTCTCCATCAAAACGTGTGCTAAAGTATTGGAAAGTTATCTATTGGTTCAATGCTTCAATATCCAATAATTACTTGATATTTTTTATAGGTATTTATGCAGTAAAGATTGATTCCATTGCTGACATATATATTTGTTTATTATTTTAATTTAGGAGAGTAACCTTCACTTGCTTGTCCCTCTGACATTTAAGCTTGTATCTTGGTTATTTGTCTTTTCTCGGGCAGGTGTAACACTCTGGTGCATGTACCCAAGGCTTTGGAAACCATCCTCCACCCTCTAGACGCGTTATCAATCCTTTTGTCATTTAGTATCTTGACCTATAGGGGATCCACTTCCATACTCTCACTTTCTATTTCATTTCCCCCTAGGGTCACTTGGGGCTCCCCCTTGTGTTGGAGTCTTCCTTCATACAAGTGAAGGAAGGTTTATTTGAGGTGACAGTGGGTAATATCTCTCGCTATTATCACCATCCAATGGATTATTTCAGGATTTTCCCAACCTATAGTTTACGCGATAACATTTTGGCGTTGTTGTCGAGGAGGATTTTGAATCCTCTTTTGTGCCCTAACAACACTTTGGCAAGCTTCCATCCCAAAGCCTTTACCCTAGATTGTCTGGCAACTCCAATTGAAGGATGTTCCCCTTCCACCCTTGATGATATTTTCATAAAGTTCATCTAGCGAATCCATTGAGGTATTATCCTAAGTAATGGAACCATGGCCTCAGGGGACTTACCATAGGAATTCCATAAGGTGTACCCTTATATTGATGTTCATAATATCCATGGATATCCAAATCATTGCTCTATGGAGTGGAGGGAAAGTTTCCCTAAATTTAATGGTGATCCAGCCCTAGCAGTCACCCATGTCATGAATTATATCAAGTATGCTTCAAGTTTAAATGTGTTACATGAAGATGTGTTGATAAAAAAAATTGCATCTTCACTGGAATCAAGTCAAAGGAGTTGGCTTGCACACTCATGTAATCTGAAAAGTATCCCATATTCTACAAATCTCATTGAATAATTTCTTAGGCATTGTCACCCTGCTACTCAGAATTTGCAAGATACCTTCCAAGAGCTCAAACACACTCTTTGTAGAGAAGGTTTTCCGGTGAATCAGGAGACAATAGATGAAGAGTGGAAAATTGACGAAGAGTATCATCAACCTACTACATAAGAATATCTTGATGATGAAGACCCAGATGATACATCGATGTCCATTGTCTCACTTGAAAATGATGAAGTCTTTCATCCTTTCTTTCCCCCCGCACATGAAGTTGAAGAAGCAATTAGTCTCGATGATGAAGAATTTGAAGATCCAATTGAAGCCGCCCTAGCCTCTCTTCTTCCTACACACAAAGGCAAAGAGATTTCCATTTTTAGTCACGTTGATGGTATTATGAAAGAAACCTTGGATATGGTTAATGAGGATATAGACACTTTCATACAGACTAGGAGACGCACATGGGATTTTGGTCGTCTCATTTTTTATAGAGGCCCAATTTACAACATTGAGGGTAGCTCTCAAGAAAAACGGGTTGATTTGTCATCTTCAGAAGATTAGTCTTCATGCATATATGATTCATATGTTTGGTAGCCTAATGATGGTATGGTTACAGATTTCTTCCATCTATTCGAGGATGACATGTCGTAGTATTTTCAAGGTGATTTTCAATCTTCCCTTGGGAGTTGTGATGTAGATCCTTTTTGGGATGCAGACGTTTTCTATGAGGACTTCTAGCCACCTTCATCCTCAATTTTAGGTGAACACTAGGATGTGGCCATCCCATAGGAATCAAAGGCTCACTCTACAAAGAGAAAGTATTTTCATTTTGGGGATTTTTATGAGGATTTGCATATGAAGAGGCAACGTTTTTCTAGACATGAGCCTGTCCCTTACCTCATTTCTTCTTCTTAGGGAGATCATGGGGTCTTCTTGGGATCTCTCATGTCTTCTCGGTCTTCAAGAAGCAGCCATCATGCTAATGGGTATGAAGATGACCCATCGTCTACATATGATAACCCTCTTCAGAGATGGATTGATCAAGCTTGTGGTTGTCCTTTTAGGAAGGATTTACGAGATGATCAGAATTGTGGTTGCTCTTTTCAGAAAGATTTCCTCCCTCCCACCCATCTCCATGATTTTCATTTCATGATTGATTGTATGTCTATTTATGCTCATGATTATTATGTGCTCAACTTATCCTTGTTGTATTGCATTATTAAGCACAGGGGGAGATACCTTGATGAAATGATGAACAGATGGTTGCATTGGTTTTATTACTTCACCTGACATCACTTATCACCTGATCTTCAAGGCCACAAGGCCCCAGGTAAGTAGGTAGGTCATTTTGATTTCCTTCATTTTCATATTGATTTCTCATGGTAGTTTAGTTTCATTTCATTTTACTCTACTTGCATTATTGATTTACATGTTTCTCTTTTCATCATATATATATGAAAAAAAAAAAAAAAACTAGATTAGTTGTCATTTTTTGTTTTTGATTATATGGACAAAGGATGAGTGAGCCATCCTACACTTAACTAGTTTGTTGTTTCATTGTGTGTAGGCATGGGTCCACCAGGAGATGTTGTGGTTCTCATGCACTCTACGACAAGTACATGTCCCCAAGTAGGATCCAAATGTTATCCCCAATTCCTAGGGATAACTAAGGAGATGATGTCTCGATGCCCTCAAGTTGCAGACATGGAGTACCGAGAGACAGCTTGACCAACAATGTCCACTTGCACAGATAGAGGCTCGCTTCACCACCACATATATCAGGCTCATAATGAGGGTATCCACCACATCAAATTTCTTTCGGAAGACATTGGGTCTTGCGCCATGAGGTACGATCCAGGCATTATGGTGAGTGTCATTTCAATATTTGAGGCATTTGAGTTTGTTTCATTTAAAACTTCTTTTGATTATGTAATGTCTGCTTGGAAATTATGCTCTTTGCCATGTTTCACCTTGGTGGTTGACATTGCGCCCTAGTAAGTGGTCACCCTTAGGGATAGGTTTGCTACTGGGAGGTCCCCTTGATAGGTCATCGTGCCATTCCCTACCATACTTTTCATTTTCCACACTTCATCCCCTCATCTCTTTATCTTTTGGGATTTTCGGTGTACTGACCCAAGAAGGGATTGTCCCTCATTTCATGGGAAGAAGGGGTTGAAGGCCCAAAGGCTTGTAGCTAGAAAACGATAAAATCCAATCATGAACCTTCTAGATGCTCGCCCAGGGATCCCGAGGACAATGAAATGTCTCTCATAAGAAACTGATGGGACCCACAAAAAATAATTAATATGAAATGCCAACCAAGGTGGATCATGTGTGGACAATGTTTTTCATGCTTAGGTAGAAGCCCCACACATTGTCTTCAACTTGGGGAAGCATAATGTGACCAAGGTAGAGTCAAGGTGGGCATTTGTTTTGCATGCTTAGGTAGAAACCCCACCTTTGCTTCAACCCGAAAACATCTAAAAGAACAAAAGGCAATAAATGGGCTTGGAAAAAGGTTGCATTGAAAACGAAGGTGCAACACACCCTCTACAAAGGCACCCATAAATAAGACACTACGATTCCTTGTATGTCATGAACCCCATGCCCAAAAGTATTACCCCCATCCATGTTACTTTGTCCACATGACCTAGAGAGGCGTCCACTTGGGAAACACTCATAAAATTGAGGTACGATTCACCCAATAGGTTGCTTTGTCAACCCTCCCATACCCACACTTAGCAAGTTGCATAGGGTCTTTGAGCACTTGTTTAGTTTGATGAGGTAGTTTTTGATGCACATGCTTGGGTAGATATTTTATTGATTTGATTTACTTATCATGATGCATTTGAATTGAGATCATAGGAGGGTGTATTCATTGTCTTTGCAGGACCTATATTGGTGGGAAAATTTGGAAGAACAAGCCTAGTTTGGGCTTCCTTAGGGCTTGAAGCCCACAGGTTGGATACCATGGCCCACACATAGAACAATGATGGTAGTCTTTGGAGGCCTAAGAAACACCTTGGAGGATCTATCCTAGCCCATTTCCATCCCAACGTCTTTCTCTTGAGGCCAAAACGTCACACTTTAGGAGCTTGATGTCACCCTAGGGCTAGGGTTTGGTGGTGGAGTTATTGATGATGGTCACTTGAAACATTTTGATGGAAGGCATGGATTGAAGGAGGAAATCCTAGCACATGAGAGGGAGGCCCTGGAAGGACCAACAACTTCCATCCTCAAATCCAACGACCTTCAAAAAGTGTCAAAACGTCACCCTCTAGAGGGTTGACATCACCTTAGGGTTTCTTATGTGCATTTTTTTAAGTTAAATTTGAATTTGATCATGTAAAGGGGAAAAGTAAGGGTTGTTGACCCCTTAGTTTGTGGTTTACCCTAAATTTAAGTGGAAAAACACTTTTAGGAGGATTTGTACAAATAGAGATTAAACTCTTGTCATTTTATCATAACTCTCCCATCTTTGAGAGGATTCTTGGCTGAAATGTGTGCCCTACTTGGGAATTTTTACATATCTCTCTTGCTACTATCTATTTCTATGGTTTTCTTTGTCTATTGGACGAATAAGTAAGGCGCTATATTTCTTGGAGGCTATTTCTTGCTTTGATGGTGAATTTTCTTGGTTAAAAGGAGTTTATCTTGTTAATTCTTGGATTAGGTAAGGAATCTTTCATGTTATTGCTTCTTTTCTTGGTCACAAGGTTAATTGGCTTAGCTTTAGGGGAGTATAAGGGCATACAACCCCACTGGTCCCATCATAATTGTCTTGGAATAAATTGTTTCACAAAGGAATACTAGGAGTAAAAGGGTTTACACCCTCCTAGGGTTTTCCTTAGCTAGTTTCACTTAACTTGGGGAGTAAAAGGGCTCACACCCCCAAGGAGGTAGCGCAACTAGCTCTTTAATTTTTAAAGACACCATAACCCAATAGTTGAATGCACTAATATCATGCATTGGAGAAATAAAACCATCGCATTGGGATACGTATAATTATGAGATATTGTAATTGTCTAAGTTGGAAACTTTTCCTTATGCTTTAAGCTTGCTTGAGCCACTAGGGCGTTTTGATTGGTCAAGGATATCTTGTTTTTATTAAAAAAGTATGCTACATCCATTAGGGCTATTGCAAAATCTCTTTTTCAAGATTAATTTCTCACTCTTTTACCGTTGAAAATAGTTGGCAAGTTGTTATTGTTTATCTACTTGATATTGGTTATGGTTGGGCAAGTTGTTGGCTAGTTTCTTGGGGTAAAAGTTGTTGTAGTAGAAAATATTTTCTACAGCCATTTGGATACTCTGAAAAATCTCTGAAAACATCTCTTTGCAGCCCTGATTCTCCATCGAAACTTGTTCTAAAGTATTGGAAAGTTATCT
>ML792740.1:362484-374951 GCA_009831015.1 Picea engelmannii
CTTTTCCCAGAAGGAAGGCATTGATTATGAAGAGACATTCGCTCTTGTGGCCAGATACACTTCGATCAGGAACATCATAGCTCTTGCAGCTAAGATGAAGTGGAAGCTGCACCAGATGGACGTGAAGACAGCTTTCCTAAACGGTGTCATCGAAGAGGAAGTGTATATAGAGCAACCTCAAGGATTTGAGGTTGAAGACAGGAAGTCTCATGCCTACAGATTGAAGAAAGACTTATATAGATTGAAGCAAGCTCCTAGAACTTGGTATGGCCATATAGATAGTTTCTTGACAAGCTTAGGCTTTACCAAGAGTAAAGAAGACTCAAATCTCTACTTCAAAATTATGGATAATGAGCCAGTAAT
Source organism: Picea engelmannii (assembly GCA_009831015.1). Taxonomy (NCBI): domain Eukaryota; kingdom Viridiplantae; phylum Streptophyta; class Pinopsida; order Pinales; family Pinaceae; genus Picea; species Picea engelmannii. Next base: position 362,848 of record ML792740.1, read on the forward strand.
CTTACTGCTATATGTGGATGACTTATTCTTAACTGGAGAAGAAAAGTTCATCGCTGAATGTAAAAAGAGACTTTCCTTGGAATTTGAAATGAAAGACCTCGGCCTAATGCATTACTTCTTAGGTCTTGAGGTATGGAAGAGTCCTGAGAGGATATTCCTTAACCAAGGGAAGTACACGGTCAAAATCTTAAAGAGATTCGATATGCTGGAATGCAAGCCCATGAATACACCCATGGAAGCAAAGTTGAAGTTGTTGGTCGATACGTCGTCAGAATTGATTGATGTCACACTGTATAGACAGATTATTGGATCGTTGATGTACCTAATGAACACTAGACCAGACATTTGTTTTGTCGCGAACACCTTGAGTCAGTTTCTGGTAGAACCCAGACGTGTTCACCTAGTGGTTGCAAAACATGTGATGAGGTACCTCAAAGGTACGATAGATTATGGTCTCAGCTATGATGGAGATCATGATTTCACATTCATTGGATATACTGATGCAGATTGGGCAGGAAGTGTTTCTGACAGGAAAAGCACTTCAGGATGTTGTTTCAGTTTGGGATCAGCTATGATCTCGTGGCAGAGTAGGAAACAATCTAGTATTGCTCTCAACACAGTAGAAGCAAAATACATTGTTGCATGTTCTGCTAGCTGCGAAACTATATGGATTCGAAAGTTGTTGACCGGCCTATTTGATTTGGAGATGAGAGCAACCATGATTCTATGTGACAACCAGAGCTGCATAAATATGACAGAGAATCATGTATTCCATGACAGGTCAAAGAACATAGAGATCTGCTATCATTACATCTGCGACATGGTACAGAGAGGAGCCTTGAAGCTCCAGTACATTAGCACGGATGAACAGGCTGCTGACGTGTTGACCAAGCCTCTATCTCGTGTAAAGTTTAAGTACTTCTGAGATAAGCTTGGCTTAGTCCGAAAGGACCTTCCTCGAAAGGGGGAGTAGATGTGATGTTCCTTGCTTCTGACCTAGCTTTCAGAAGTAAATCAAGATGTGACAATGTTCCTTGCTTCTAACCTAGCTATCAGACGTAAAGCAAGATGTGATGATGTTCCTTGCTTCTGACCTAGCTGTCAGACGTAAAGCAAGATGTGATGTGTTCCTTTCTTCTGACCTAGCTGTCAGACGTAAACCAAGATGTGATGTTCCTTGCTTCTGACCCAGTTTTCAGATGTAAAGCAAGATGAGATGTTCCTCGCTTCTGACCTAGTGTCAAACGTAAAGCAAGATGAGATGCTCCTTGCTTCTGACCGAGTTGTCAGACGTAAAGCAAGATGATATGATGAGACTAGCACTGATCTTTCAGCTGGATAGTTGTGACGTAAATCCAGTCTAGTATCCTGCTTCCAACCTGATGGTTGCGACGTAAAGCAGGACGAGTATCTTGCTTCCAGCTTGAGTGTTGTGACGTAAAGCAAGACAATGAGATGAGACAAGCACTGAGCTTCCAGCTTGACAGTTGTGACGTAAATCCAGTCTTGTATTATGATGAGGCAGCCTTGTGTTGTGATGATGATGATGTATCAGTTTTTATACTAATACATATTGATGCAGATGATGATGGCATTCCTTTGAGAATGATGATGTTGTTGATGAAGAAAACTTTTGATGATTTATAGATACGCCAGCCAAGATGATATTGATGATGTTGTCCTCCCATTCGATGTTGTTGATGATGTTGTCCTCTTTTTCTCGCATGATGTTGCTGAAGAATACCCTTCTTGTTAAGGGGGAGTGTTGAAATATTGTAACTGCAAAGAGTATTCTTATTATTATTGATATATTATTCATAGGATCAATCCCCATTGTGGATTGATCATATCGATTATTGTAATAGGACCAAATCCCCTTTTGCAGATTGGTCAACAGACAATTATAATAGGAAAAATAAGAAGTCGGCCCCAGCAGTTAATAAGGAGACCCAGAAATACAATAAAGGTGGGTTTACCCACCCAGTTGGAGAAGTCGGCCCTGCCAGTGAAGAGACACTTCACACGTGCCAGACTTGTATAAATAAAGGAGGATAGTGCCTCACTTGGACATAACTCACTTGCTCAGTATGAGAGACAAGTTCTGATCTGTTACCGGCAAAGGAGAGAGAGAGTGGCGCATATCTTGGGAGAGGACTATCTGTTTTAGCATAGAGATCTCTTGGCATTGTATTAGCTATCTATATTAAGGAAGTTTTGTTGGGTTTTCTTGTTTCCCGGGATAAATGTTGTGTCTCTTGTGCTTGTGTATTTCTTAGTGATCTTGGATTATTCTATTGTTATCTAATGAAATGCAAACATCTATAATAATGTCTTAAACATTAACACTATTGGTATTTATAAGCTTACAACCTAGGTGGTCGACCACAGGAGGGTCGAACCACCTCTACATTCGTCAAATTACATTAAATGCATCAATAACTAACAAAATGGAGGAACCCAATAAGCGCCCTCTTTGGACAACTGAAATTGAGTTGTCTTGAGCTTAGTAGTTGGAGGGGGCGATGACAAACAAAACCCATGTGCTCGATTTGTCCACCACTGGCCGCAAATACCATAACCGCCAACTTGCCTTGCATTTTTGTGCAATACTGGGTGTCGGAACGAGTGTCGGATCAAGTACCGGAACAAATGTTGGATCAAGTGCCAAAACAAGTGTCGGACCAAGAAACATGGTGTGTTTTGCCCTGTAACAGCAAAAAAACATGAATTAACTCTTGGAAACCATAAAATATGATAAATTAAACTTGATTGAATCACAAAACACGAATTATACGTACCTCATGCCGATTGTATCATTTTACCACAAAATTCTTCAAAAAGATCCTTTGAAAGATTAAAAAACACGTATATACATATGGCAAAAAGTGTATAATAACGTCATGAAGATGATCATATCTCGGGCCCAACATACCCCCACACTGACGATTTTGCAGGTCCCACTGCAAACAAAAATAAGTCATCCCTTGGAACTAGGCTTGCTGAGGAGGGTCAGCTTTAGAAACCTCTCCTTCTTGCTGTGTAGGCTTAGCCTTGTGCCTCTTATGTTGCTTTAATTGTGCTCCTAAGATGCGGTTAGATTGGGTCATCCCATCGACGAACCGTCGAAGGGAGTTAACTTTTTCCTGAAGGATTGCATTGTCATGATGAAGGTGTGCATCTATTGTCTTCCTCTCTTCTAATTGTTGGAGAAGTCAATGGTTTTCCCTTTGTAGCTCCTCTATAGTTGAGGCAGAATCAGTGATCTCCGAAAAAGGCTTAGGTCCTTTGAGAGATGTGGTCAATTTATCAAATTTAGGATCAAGAGTGGGCATGGGTGAAGTAGGTGTGATGGGAGATCGGAAAGGTGAGGTAGGTTCTGATTTCGTTTTCATTAGTGGCTCTAATCCATCCACAGATACTTCCCTTGGTTGTTTATGAGGGCTCTCAAGGTCAGAGGATACTTGGATAGGATCCGAAGCAGGTGGAGGCTTTGCATAAGGCTTGGTTCTTATGTTCCGGGTACTCTTCTAAAAGGGTCCCTTACCAAATCGGTTGGCTCCTCTCTTGTTTGTGGGAATGATGGGAAAGTATTACTGCATTACTTCTTGGGGCTTCTTAGGTGTAGGATCAAGAGAAAATGAAGGCATTGGGGGGTCAACAATAGGCTTCTTTTGGTCTTTGTTCTTGGTCTTTTTCTCGATGAAGAAGTAGGAATATCAACAAGCTTTTGGTATTGTTCTGGTAAAGAGGGAGTTTGTGCAAGGGAGTTTGGAGTTTTTGGAGAGTGAATCTTGGATGGAGAGATAGTTTTTAGGCTAAGTGGCTTTTTGTCGGTCTTAACTGTCAAGTGAGGATTTGCAAACTGGTAGATAAAGGCATCCCAACTTTTCCCCTGCTTCTCTAGTTCGGTAAGAACGAGGAGTTTGATAAAACCGTGGTGGAAGAGACTATTGTGGGGGTTGGTCACATTTTTCCTCACTTGAGAGGACATTTTCTCCAAGCTTTTGAGAAAATAAAAAGGAAAGTTCAAAGGTTTATTGAACAGAAAATGAGTCATCAATCTAAAGTGACAAGCTTTGAAGGTGGAGTATCTACCTTCACATGTAATTAACCTTGTGATAACGATAAGGGGATTGACCAATTCTGGCTTTATCCACTCCTTAGCATACCCTTTCGCTCCTGAAATGCTCTCGAATATGGGCTTAAACACCCTGTTGTAACTTGAGCGCGGCAACTGATGATTCTTGAACCACCTATCTCCCATTCTTGGAAGTTTTGTTGCAGCAGCAATTGACTCTTCTGTGACTGCAAAATTGAGAGACCCTACATGTGCTATCCTACCATCAAAACCAACTGCAAATTGCATAGAAAGACCGTCATCATGGCCTTGCAAACTCGACAGAAATGGACCCCAGCCAGCATGCAAGAACACTTCCCTACACTGTGCGAATTTTGGAATGGCAAACAAGTCTGCATAGGAGGAGGGTTCGTATCGCTTGGGCATTGTGATAGGGTTTGAATTCACCAAGCAAGGGCGAAATCGAGCCACACAGAGACACGAATTGGGCACGGTCTAAGTGCAATTGGAACAGAGGGAAAATTTTACCAAGCAAGGGTGCAAACGGGCGAAGAAATGGCACGGGTTTAACACAGTCTGAGTGTGATTAGAACAGAGGGCGAATTCGGCAGAGGTTGGGCGCGATTTCTTAATGCAGGGCAGAGAAAATGGCAAGTTCAAATGAAACAATAGAGTGCCCAGCCCGATTTTGGATGCTCTTATGGTGGAGGACGTTGCCCACATGTGTGCGCGAGATGCCATGTGTGGGAGATTCGAATTTGATGGCAAGCTTGGGAGCAATGGAGTGGTGCGTACTTAGATCAATGTCCAAGTCTTTTGACTTGGACATTTGATCATAACCATATGAAGCATCTTTTAATCAATGCTTGTAACAAATTTCATTAAATGTGATTGAATTATAGTTCCCTGGAATCTAGGACAGTTACTGGTATGCAATGCAATGGCACTTCAAACGACACTTTAAACGGCATTGCATCTGGCACCTCATCCGGTACTTCATCTGGTACCCCTGTATTAAGTGCATTTTCGCCTCTTAAAAAGGATAGCCTACAATTTTGAAGTGTTTTTGACAACCATAGTGGTTAATGAGCAGAGACAGAGTGCTCCATGCTTACTCATTCTTCTTGTATATGACATATAGTGTCAAAACCTATAATAAACGGGTTATAGCAAGCATAAAATATGTATTGTCAAACCTACAGTATGTAGCTTGTAATGGAAGATAACCAATAAAGAATGGTTTGTTAAGCATGAGTTCAGTAATGTATAGCACACAGGAGTTAAGCATTTAAAAATAACATGACTATCAATGTAATAACATGTATCATGGTAATAATACAAAAATTCTTGCAAAGACTCCTTTCTCTAGGAAATGATCATTTGGCATCTCATGAACCCCTCCCCCATACCTAAGTATTATGACACCTCACAATCAAAAGTATAGGAAACTAGTCAGTATCCCCCAATAGTCGAAGATTTACAGTATGTCAAGTGTAAAGATGAAATTTCACAGATTGGTCCGACGAGACAGTTAGGAGATGGCCCCACCTATAGGATAAGAGATCTTATATATAGATAAGAAGAGGTAGGCAAGAGAGTTTCAAGATAGTCTTAGAGTCATTCCCCGATGGAAAGTTTACGAGATTCATTAACCTTAGCTTTTGTCTGCAAGTAATGTCGTACATTAGGACAAGTTTAGATTTATTATTTACTTTTGTCAGATCATCATCCTCGCTAGGTAGAATGCCCCGCTGCCAGCAAGCCTATTCAGTACTCCGGCGGGTTTACCTAGTCATACCACAGGTTGGTACCCACTGCCAGCAGATCTGTTTAGTATCCTGGCGGGTTAGCCTCTTAAACCCTCAAAGACTGGCCCTCCATCCTTTAAGATGTTAGTATAAGATTGCTTATGCAAGAAGATAGGGGGACGGCTCTGAAACAGCTTTTTCTTTCTGTTTCTTTTTAATTGGGATGGTATTTATGTTAGAGGATGACTTTCGGTTATATTGCTTAGTGATTTTCCTGATGTAAGGGGTACTTAAGAGGACGTGGCTTATCTAAATATATGATATAATCAAGCTATTTAGTGTGTAGTGGATGGTACCATTGAGAAAGAACAGAAAGGTATCTCTAGGCTCACTCACTGTCTTCTTTTGTAATTATTATGATGTTTCCATGACTAACTGCTAATGAGACCTCCCTGTTACTCTTTGATAAAGACACTTGACTTACTTACCCAGGTTTCTTGGAAAAAAAATGTACGAGAGACCTCTAGGCTTGATAGTTATGGCATCACTTCCTTATACAGTGGTGAAGAGTTTCAAGAGCAACTGCTTTAGAATGCCTTAAAAATGATAATTTTGCAAAAACATGGCTAATTACAGTAAGTCACTATTCATTTGATGCTTTAGTAGACACAAGATTCAAGTATAACAATGTTTTGATGAAAGATCCTTGAAACGGTGTACTCCCGGTGAAATAATTACTTACAGAAATATCTAGAATTGCCTTATTAACAAAATACAAAAAATATTTACATATATACAGAAGGAAACTCAGAAAATGTTTCAAGAACAAGGGGGGGCTTCCCCATCTACTAAGGCCAATTCCTTGTCAGCTGTCATGACCTGTAGAAAATCTTCTCTGGAAATGGGCTTATGATAAAACTTAAGTCGGTGTCCATTTACCACAAAGGAGACTTGTCCATCATCAATTGTTTTAATTTGTATAGCTCCATTGTCATATACAGTGTCTACCTCATAAGGGCCCAACCAACGGGTGGTAAGTTTGCCTTTGAAGGTTTTGAACCGGGAATCAAACAACAGGGCCCAATCACCAGGCTGGAAGTGTTTCTTTTTAATAAACTTGTCATACCATTTGCTCCTCTGGTTTTGGACCAATATCGTTCGTTGGATGGCATCTTGCCTGATTTCATCCAACTCATTTAGTTGTAGGGCTCGTTGCTTTTGAGCCTCATCCAGGTTCAATCCTAACTCTACGCCAATACGGAAGGTCCTTACTTGGAATTCGATAGGTAAAAGTACTTGTTTCCCATACACTAGCTCATAAGGGGTATGCCCAGTGGTATTTCTCCAGGTAGTTCGGTATGCCCACAAAGCCTCTGGGAGCCTATCAGCCCAATCTCGGTGATGTAACTGAACAGTCTTGGTCAAGATGGCTTCCAGAACTTTGTTTGTGGATTCTACCTGACCATTAGCTTGCGGGTGGTATGGAGAAGATTTACAATGTTTAATCCAATCTTTCTCTGTTAGCTCTTTCATCATCTTGGAAGTAAATTGAGTGCCTTGGTCGGTAACAATTTCACGAGGGACACCGAAGCAGGTAAAGATGTCTTCATAGATAAATTCGACAACAGAATTCTTTGTGGCCCTGAATAGGGTTTTTGCCTCTACCCATTTGGTGACATAGTCCATACAAACCAAGATATAATTCTTCCTACAGGACATGGGTGAAATTGGTCCTACAAAGTTGAGAGCCCATTTTTCGAAGGGTTCTATCATAAATTGGGCCTGCAAAGGCATTTCGTCAGATGATGTAGGTCTGCCTATCCTTTGGCAACTATCACAACTTCTCACATACTTGGCAGCATCTTTGAAAATGCTAGGCCAATAGTAACCTGAATGTAACACCTTATATGTTGTACGTTTGTCAGAGAAATGGCCACCACATGGTCCATCATGACAATTTCGTAGTATTTCAGGTACCTCGTCCTCTTGGACACATCTACGAATAATCAAATCAGGACCTGTGTGAAAAAAATCATGACCAACCCAAGAGTAATTAGCACTCTGTGTAATAATTTTCCGCTTTTAATGAGGTGACAAATGAGACGGTAACTTCCTAGTGGCCAAATAGTTTTCCATATCTGCAAACCATGGGGTATTGACAGAAAGGGGAAAAAGATGCTCATATGGGAAACTATCATCTACAGGGATATCATCATCCTCATTCTTTATGCGGGAAAGAAAGTCGGCTACTACATTATCCTTTCCAGGTCGGTCAAGCACAGTAATATTAAATTCTTGCAATAACAAGAGCCACCTAGTTACTCGGCCATTAGTTATAGGTTTATTCATGAGGAATCTAATGGCAGAATGGTCGATGTGTACAAATACTTCATAACCTGTAATGTAATGACGAAACTTGTTAATAGCATGAACAACTGCCAAGAACTCTTTCTCTGTGACTGTGTAGTTCAACTAGGCAGGGGACAAGTTCTTGCTTATAAAATAAATGGCATAGGATTGTTGGTCTTCTTTCTGCCCTAATACCCCTCCTATTGTGGTGTCGGAGGCATCAGTGGATATATGAAATGGGAGAGTCCAATTGGGCCCTCTAAGAATTGGTGCCACAGACAACTTGGCTTTCAGGGTTTCGAAGGCAGTTTGATATTGCTCGATCCAAACAAAATCAACATCTTTTATCAATAATCCAAACATAGGTGCAGCAATCTTTGTAAAATTTTCAATAAACCACCGGTAATATCTGGCATGTCCAAGAAAGCTTCTCACCTCTTTCTGAGTCTTGTGGGGTGGAAGTCTAATAATGACCTCAATCTTTGCAGGATCAACTTTTATTCCTTCAGATGAAACATGATGTCCTAGAACCACTCCTTCAGTTAACAACATTTTGCATTTTTCATGACTTAGGGATAGGTTCGTTTCGTGGCATCTGATGAGAATCTTTTCTAAGTTGTCTAAGGCTTCCTGGTAAGTGTTGCCATAAACTGTGAAGTCATCCATGTAGACCTCCACACAATCATGAATAAGATCGGCAAATATCCCTAATACTTCTCGTTGAAATGTGGCAGGAGCATTACACAATCCAAATGGTAAGACCCTATAGGCATAGGTGCCCCAAGGACTAGTAAAGGTAGTCTTGTCCTGGTCCTCGGGTGCTATAAGAATCTGATTGTACCCGTTGTACCCATCTAGAAAGGAGAAATACTTCTTTCCGGACAAGGTATCTAGAACTTGGTCAATGAAAGGAAGATGAAAGTAGTCTTTCAGAGTGGCCTTATTGAGTTCCCGAAAATCAACACAAATTCTCCATTTCCCGGTCACTTTCTTTGGAACCACTACTAGCGGGGATACCCACTTACTGTCGGAGATGGGATAGATAAATCCGACATTTAGCAACTTTTGAATCTCCTCCTTGACTATATCTTTGAGTGTTGGGTTCATCCTTCTCTGGGGTTGCCTAACAGGTGTCACTTCCCCCTAGGTGTATATATGGTGGATGCATGTGTCAGGATGTATACCCCTCATGTCAGTGTATTCCCAGGAAAATGCTCCTGATTGTTCTTTAAGGATATCTACTAACTATTTATGTTGGTTTGTATCCAGCCTGGAGTTTATATGTAAACATTTCCCTGGACTAATCTCATAGGGCATAGTATAAGACATGACAAACTCGTCTATTTCAAAAATAAAAGATGTTGAATACAAAATGGATGGATCTAAGTGTTCTTGAAATTATTCCCCAAACATGTACTCAAATTGGGGAAAAGACTGTGGAAAATCCACACATGTAATAGCAGAAATGAATTGGTTTAGCACATTTTCTGGTGTATGCTCCTAAAGTTCCCTTGCATGGTCACTAGGAAATACGGGTTCTTCCCAATCTTCGTTCTCGTATGGACATTCAAGCCACCATAGATTCTCCATAATAGGTTGAGCTGGAGGGTAAATGGTGAGCTTCTTGATAGAGAGACCATTCGAGATGGTCATTTCTCCTTCTCTACAGCCAATAAATGCATTGGTTGTGGCTAGCCAAGGTCTTCCCAAAATAACGGGATGGCCTCGGGCAGGATCCTTTGAATGAATGAGAAGAAAATCTACAAGGTACTCCCATGAGGCTAAAGTAACCATGACATCATCTAAAATCCCTTCAGGTATAACCCTAGTCTTATCTGCTAATTCCAAAATGGTTGGGGTAGGTCGAAGAAGAGGTTGTAACTATAATTGTTCCAAGGTAGTAGTGGTCATAACATTTATGGCTGCCCCTAGGTCCATGAGAGTGTTTCCGATGGAGACCTCCTTAATGGTTATGGTCACTACGGGGTTTCCTGGATTCCCATACTTTGCTAGCTTTGGCTGCTCTGATATGTACTCAAAGAGTCCTCCTACCAAATATATTGTAGGAGGGTCCTTTTGCTTCCTACCTGGCTTCTTGATACACAATTCTTTGACTACCTTACTATAGATTGGAATGTCTTTAATGGCTTGAAGTAGGGGAATTTTGACACAAATATTTTTCAATTCATTAAGAATGTCAAATTCCGGTCGGGTGATAGGTTTCTCAATTACCAATCGATCTGGATAAGGAGGGACCTTCGCAATTTGTGAAGGTTCATTTTGGGGAAGCTTGGGTTCTTGATTCTTCGGTATAATAACATCTTCCCACCTAGTGTCATCCATGGGTTGTTGGGTGGTTTCCTCTTCTTCTTCTTCCTGGATGACTACTGAAGGTCTCTGCCTATCTAGAACTTTTCCCGATCTTAGTTGAATTTCCTGTAATGGAACAGGAGTAATAACATATGTCGGGAAGGCCTGCATCTCAACATTGTTAAGAGGTTGAGGGGGCTTATTATTGGGATTCGACACTGGCTATGCCGGTAATAGTGTCGATTTTGGGAAGCTTGCATTTTGAAATTGGAGCGGTTATTTTTGTGGGATAAGAGGTAAAGGTCGTGGAACAAAACCTGGCAGAAGTTGGGGAGTGTTTGATGAGAACTGAGGATAAGGATGGTTGTACATAGGGATAGGTGGAGCTTGAGGGTTTCCTTGGTTGTGTCCTCCCCTCCATCCTTGAATCCAAAGATGTTGGTACTAAGTAGACCAGTTTTTCCAACCTGGTGAGTTCGACTGTTGTTGTTGATAATAGGGTGGAACTTGAGACTGTAGATCCAGGTATGTGGGTTGATTCCTAGGCTGCCATGGCCTCCTAGGTGCATAAGAAGACTCCCCGGGATCTTCACTCCTATAGATGGCTAATAAACCGGGCAACGATGAACATGACATTTTTCAGTCACATGGTCTTCTGTATAGAAGCCACAAACTGAAATGTTATCTAATGGGCACTCCCTTGAGGAATGATTCCTCCTGCATCTTGGGCAATATATGCTCATTGCTGCATTTTCCTCCTCCTGTTTCTTTTTGAGTTTAAGGGTATCCAACTGGGAACCTATTGTGCTTAGGATGTATGTCTTGAAGTTTTATAAAAGGTTCCCTATCTCTTCTCTCGTAATACCACCTGAACTAACTGGTTTTAAGCTTCTATTGTAAGGGTCCCGAACATTCTTTCATGTTTTGGCTCTACTCCTTGAGTAGTTTTTACACATTTCACATATTTCAGCAAATGGTTTATGAGAGATGTCACCTGATGCCATCAGGTTAAGCACCTTTAGATATTCTTCTGAAATTACCTTAAGGAAAAGATCCCTAACTGCATCCTCTGGGAGATCATGGTATTTTGACTTATGGGAGATATAACCAAATCTTTCCATATAGTCTTCAAGGGTCTCGTCTTCTAACTGTTGGACTTTAAAGATGTCATTACGAGACTCTTTGGTATTGCATTAGTCTTGGTACTTCTTAAGAAAGATGTCTTTCATGGATTCCCAAGACCTAATACTGGATTCTCCCAACCCCATGAACCATCTTAATGCAGATTATTTGAGGGTGGCAGGAAAGAGTTTTAATTTCTGGGCATCTTGCACATAGATGTAGCTCCTACACAAGATGTCAAATTCAAATAGGAAGGTGTTTGGATCTTCATTGTTTTTACCATAAAAGGTAGGCAGTGCTGAGAGAGGAATATTCTTCATGTTGACATTCGGAGTGGTGTCTAAAATCATAAACCCGAAGGTAGTTTCGGTTTGGTTTCCAGTTTCTTCTTCCTCTCTGTGTCTTACATTGTTATGGTCCTCCTGATCATCCATATTGGCTTGGTTTCCAAAAAGAGAGTACCTAAGTGGTTTTATCTTTGAAGAGAACAAGGTTTC
>ML792741.1:15709-28452 GCA_009831015.1 Picea engelmannii
ATTAGTTGTAATTATACCTCCTAGTCTCCTATATATACCAAGGAGACATTTTCATTTTGAATCATCTTGTACTTGAAAATTTAAGTGGGGTAAAAGGAGGTTTCCCCCTCGAAGAGGCTTATTATCTGAAATTATCTCTTTTTTCAAGGCATTGAGTACTTTTTCTGAGGATTTTCTATGCTATATTGATATTTGGTTCTTAACATCAATAGAAAATGAATATGATACAGGAACATAAACCCATACCTTCCCTCACATGTAATATAATTTTGTAGAACAAACAATAGGTTTCTCCATTCCTCCCTTATACAATCCCACGACATGCATTTTTTCCAATTTGGATTCTATTGAGTTGAACACAAAAATCGGACCCAAATTCCTTCCTTAAAACCATTTTTCTCCCATATGAGGTAGGCTAGTGGCTCAGGCCATTGAATTCTAAGAAATCATCATTACTAAGTAACCAATTTGAGTGACTTTACAATCAAACCCTTCTGCAAAATTCTGGGTGACACGGTCATTATGGACTTGAAACTTTTGAAAGAAAGGATACCAAACAATGGCTTGAAACATAGACCTACTCACATTGAATTATGGTTACCCCTATAGCACCTCCATTGACGTGGGCTATTTCATGATAATGCCCTATTATCCCATTACATAAAATTCTCATTGTGGGAGCTATGTTGAAGTGCTTCACTTCTCAGCAATTCAAACACTCTCAATGAACAAATATGGAGTAGGAAGGGAGAGGGAATTATTATGTGAAAATTGAATAACATTCAATTATAAGACTCATTTAGAATTTTGTATGTGATTCGAAATAAAGCAAGGGATAAATCATAGAAAATAGACGATAAATTCAAAAGGAAGATATGCATGAACGTGATAAAACCATGAATGGAAAATCATTGGCTAAAGTGGTAAAGGGTAATGATAATACGATAAGGAATTGGTAATGGGATTAAATTGGTAAGATTGTAATGTCAAAAGTTGGTGAGGAAAAGGGAATGTAGATAGGGAATGAAATTGTATCATATGATAAGCAAATTGGAAACATAGGAAACACATAAGCTTAGGGTAGTTGTTAGTGTAACCTTCCCATACTTTTAATAAACTAAATAGATTCAAAATTGATCTTATCTCAAGTTACCTTTAATAAGAATTGGGATTGGCACTCAAAGAGTTATTCATGATGTAATTTGAGGGATGCAAACATAAAATAGAGGATTGAAAACCTGAGAACCATGCTCATTGAACCATACCAAGGGAGATTAAAATTGTGTTTTTGAGAATGATAAAGACTAAGATTGATTGTTGAAGCTAGATATGGAAAAAATAAAATTGTGTTGTTGAAGAAGACCAACTGGATGGCTAAAGTATGAAACTATGAGTTGCTTAGGAACCTCTAGACTCTGAATATGAAGTTGGTTTCCATCAAACAAACTTGGATTGTGAAACAATCTTCAGAATCATGTTATATAACATCTGGTAACTATGATAGGGATCTGACAACTGTTGAAAGTAGTGGTTATAGGATTGTTGATGATTACTAGAATGCTAGAAACTATGAGAATGATGAAAAAAATTAATGTTGGAGTTGTTGTTGAATCACACTGAGGTTTTCATCTTCTACAAGACATAAATTTTGAACATACTTAATTAAGTGTTCATTTCTTGACTTCAAGGATAGAGGAGGCTTGTATGAATGATTTGAACTATGAGAACACTAAAGTCTTCATGCTGAAATTTTGTATCTGGATTTCTTAGGACCTCTTAACCTTTTATTATTAAATCTAAATTATTGGAACTTGAACTTCAATTGTAACTCAAAAATATTCTCAAGATTAAAATATTCATACTAAAAAATCTCATAACTGGAACTTCATTATTGGAATTCTTCAGGACTGAACTTGTAAATTCATAACTAATAACCATAATTGGATTCTAGATGTTGATGAAAGGAAACCAATCCCTAGATATGATCCAAAAAAATAACTTTTGTGACATATTATTATTAAATTAAATATCAAAGGATGAAATGAATAACAAGCTCTGAAATGTTGAAGTTCAGAAAATGTTACAATATCTAGAAGATCATGTAGTTATTGGAAAAATACTTGAAAACTCCTTCTTTTTTAAATTTGCTAGCCATGACCCTAGTTTTCAAGCAAAGTTCGTTTTTAGTTGCGCCAGAATCCTGGTTTTCACAACTAAACATTATTTTGATCTTTACTGTTTTTTTTTCATGTATAATTTTTATATTATTCTACTATACTTATATTATATTTTTTATATTATCCTACATATTAGCTCGTGTATATGTTTGTAAACAATGTTTTTTAGTGGTTGCTAACTCTAAAAAAGGTTTTTATCTTGCAAGATGGTGCTGGAGTGGAGGGAGAGGGAACATGAGGATGTATATGCTGCAGTGGAGAGAGATTCAAGGGCCCAAATGGATTTGAAAAGATGTGGGCTATATAAGTTTTGTGCTCTTAAGGGTATGAGATCCCAAGTGAGATTTCTACAATTGCTCATGCATTACTGGGATCCATATAGTGAGAGCTTCAACCTTGATGGCAAAACATTAAGGATTGAAGTCGAGGACATTTATTTCTTGACGTGGTTGTCACGCCGGGGTGAGGTGGTCAACCTCAAAGCCTGGGGAGATGGGAGCGATATGAAAATTGAGGAATACATAGACACTCATTGCATTGCAAGGACCGAGAAGGTCGGGAGTCAACTCCCCATTAGAGAAATAAAAAATATTAGCCTCAAGATTGTTGTTCTCGTTTTGACATGGATCATAGGATCGGTCTCATTGCACCAATCATCGAGGCCACTTATTTTCTAATTAGTAGAGTTCTTGAGACCCACGATGTACGATTGGTGCACCTCACTACTGGCTAACATGAAGAGCCATTTGACAAAATGCAATCAGGGTAGTAAGAGGAAATTCATGTTTTCTTCTATCTTGTGTAGCTTTTTATTCGAGTGGGTTCTAGGTTTGGGACCTAGAGTTGATATCATTCCACGTGGACCTCGTGATCTAGTCATGGCACGGTGGACCGAGGTGATGAGGTGGCAGGGGGGAGGTAGGGTGCCAACACCCTACAATGATGAATTCTTTTTATGGTGGAGACGACAAGTCATAGCTCTGGATGACTATCCTTACGCAAGGATTGAATTAAAAGGAGATCATGACATGCCATTACCACTAGGGTCTGCCTACGAAGACATAGGTATGTCAAAGTTTTTTAAATATTTCATTTTTTTTGTATTTTTGTATAGGAAAACAAAAATATTTTTGGATGATTTTAACTACTAATTAGACATGTATGTGACGCAAATGTAGGTCCATGACAGTTAGAAAAAAATCCGCAACATCATCCAAGGCACTAGGAGGGGATGCAGAGAGAGTCCTTCAAAATGTGCATGGCAACCTATCTTGTTTGACACACATGATTACGATGGTTCAGGTGGAGGATCATTCATAGGCTATGCAACGACAAGTGGTAGGCATGCCCCATGATTGGGTGCGACTCTTTTGGTATCTTGCAAATGTCGTAGTTTGTTATGATTACCCTGATATTTCTTGGAATAAAACTTTGATTATAATCTAATGAGTATATTTGTGTGTACAAAAAATTAGTTTTCCTCGACGTTCTTGGCTTCTTTGTACATTATATATATAAACTATTTATCATGTTTATTTATATTGTCTTAATACAAAAGATTCATAGCTTCTCATCTTCTCTTAATGTTTTATGTTATCAGTTCCATGTCATTTCGAAATGGTTCTCTGGTTAGAAACCCTACACTTGTCGTCATTGTGTATTTAAGTTTATGGTTAAAATCATATTTTACTTACTTTAATATGTGTGTGTGTGTGTGTGTGTGTGTGTGTGTGTATCCAAGATGCACTCTTTTGTACTTTTGAACAAGCTAATTTCTGAAAAGAAATCATTACATAGAAAAATATAACACATGTATAGATAAGCCTATTATATCTCTATTGTGTATAAAATGGATTTTGTGTATTCCCCACTGCAATATTTATAAGTAATAACATTTTTACATGAATAACAATCTATAGACTATTCTATGACTTATTTTCTTTCTCATTGTAGTATTACTCTTTCTAAAGTATTTATTTCTACAAACTGTTTGAAGATAAGAAGGACATAATATTCTATTAGATATAAATAAGTACCACAAATTTCACAAGCATTGTCTACTACAACAAACAATATATATTCTGTGATCATTCTCTATTGTAATATTGATAAATTATTAATGAAAAAAAATTAAAAAAATAAAGAACATATTTGAGCATGATTCAATAACTGAAACCAACTGAGCAGAGAACCAGTTCCTCCCAACAATAGGCATAAACAACTGATGTTATTCTTTTCACTCTCGAACCTAAATCATTATTCCATGGGGACTAAAACTGTATAACCTTCTCCATATTTCTCTGAGTTTTTGTTCTTTTCTAGAACCATCAAACTCATTTCTTACAAGTACTCAACAGTGTCTGCCTCATAACCTACTTGTCTTTAATATCTTTCTTGGCTCTTTTCAAGTTGGCCTCATCATAACCCTAGGGAATATTCTTGGCCTAATTTTGTGCTATCTTGTTCCCTCACACCCCACACCTTTGGGAGTAGGTTTCCACTTGTCCCACGGAAAATAATTTACTCTGGTGGTTTTTATTCTTTTCACTCACCCATGGAATAACGATTTACTCTTTGTAACTAGATTCTCTAATCAATTTGTTTCTTTGTTAATTAAATAAATTAAAAATAAGAATTACAAAAATATTCATCACCAATATTTATGATGATATAATTCCAAATAAGTCTTTTCCAATACTTTCACAACATAACTAGTAAGAAATTAAATTTTTAAATGTTTGTAAACTCAGGGACATTACACTAACAAAGAACCATCTACGGGCATCTAGAAACAAAACCCAAATTGCATATTTCTCCCTGAAGACGTGTTAGTATGCCAATAATTGAAGAGGGTTACCGAATATGTACTAAGGTTACAAGATTTGGACTATTTTAACTATCATTAGAAAAATCAATTACAATTCTCTTAGTTCATAAAAAATAAGGGAAATCAGTAAAATTAACAACTTAATACCATATAAGCTTCTTGTGACACTTCCCTTGGAAAACATGAGTGAATATCGTAAAACAAACAATAAAAGGTGATATGAGGGAGTAAAAATGGTTTAAAAGGGGCACTTGTGACAGTGAAAAAGGAATCAAAATGAAGGCCCAACATCTCCCCCACAGTTGATATTTTTCATGTCCTCGTGCAAATTAAGTTAGCAATTGATGTCCACTTCAAAACTGAATAAAACTTATCAAATTCAAACTATCTCAAGAGTATGTTGCAAAGTCTATCAATATATTCAAATTAGAACATGTGTTCCTCTATTGTGCCTTAATCTTTTTGCTCAATGTTCTATTGTGTAATTCCATTAATTGAGTTTCCTTATACCACCTCCTAGCTAGCTTGAGTAATTTCTTATTTTCTTATGACAATTTTGCATTGTCCTCCTATAGCTGGATACTCTATTTTTTCAAGGCTTCATTCTCACTTTTGACATATCAATCCAAGATTTTTAATTCCATGAAATCTACCTTTAGCCTCTTAATCTTATTATTTCTCCTCTTCAATTTCAAATAGGTCGAGTCACTCATGAAATTGGAAGACATTATTTGCTTAATTGGATCATAAAATTTTGTATTAGAGTCAAAATTGTCAGATATTATTGCAGTAGTTTTAACAAGCTTGAGATCAAGATAGGAAAAATAATTTTCAACGAACCGATTTCCCAATTTCTTGGGCCCTGCTTGAAAACAACTACAGACTCCTCATGTTCATTATGGCTATGTTATGTTTTTACATGTTTATGTTTAGTGGAACTTTTGGTGGAGCATTGAGTGAAATGAAATGGAGTTTTAACACTTTGATGCATGGGATTTTATTTGTCCATACTCCTAGTAACTCGTCGAGTGATAGGAAAAGAGGGTGGAGTTCCATGCTCCCATCCTCTCCTCAAGGATTTCCATTTAGTATTTTATTTGTAATGGTGAAGCCATTATCTATGGGAAAGATGAAGTCTTCACTTTGATTTTTATCATCATCAACAACAAAAACTTCTTTACCCTGATTCACTTCATCATTGGAAACAACAACCTCATGAAATCCATTGCAATTTAAGAAATATTTTTAGGTATCATTCATTTTCCTAAGCTCCTCCACAATCAAAATTTTAACTAACCCATGATAGTATAAGTTGCGTATTATGTTCCTAAGATTTCTTTGTATGTGTTTGGAGATTTTACCTAGACTCCTCAATAGATAGAAAGGGAAATTGATTTGATCATTTTCTTCAAAATTCAATAGAAAGTGAATATGATACAGGAACATTAACCCATACCTTCCCTCACATGTAATATAATTTTGTAGAACAAACAATAGGTTTCTCCATTCCTCCTTTATACAATCCCACGACATGCCTTTTTTCCAATTTGGATTCTACTAAGTTGAACACAAAAATCAGACCCATATTCCTTGCTCAAAACCATTTTTCTCCCATATGAGGCAGGCTAGTGGCTCAAGCCATTGAATTCTCATAAATCATAATTACTAAGTAACCAATTTGAGTGACTTTACCATCAAACCCTTCTGCAAAATTCTGGGTGACACAGTCATTATGAACTTGAAACTTTTGAAAGAAAGGATACCAAACAATTGCTCGAAACACAGACCTACTCACATTGAATTATGGATACCCCTATAAAACCTCCTTTGACGTGGGCTATTGCCTGATAACTCCCCGTTATCCCATTACATCAAATTCTCATTGTGGGAGCTATGTTGAAGTGCTTCACTTCTCAGCAATTCAAACACTCTCAATGAAAAAATATTGTGTAGGAAGGTAGAGGAAATGATTATGTGAAAATTGAATAGCATTCAATTATAAGACTCATTTACAATTTTGTATGTGATTTGAAATAAGGCAAGGGAGAAATCATAGAAAATAGAGGATAAATTCAAAAGGAAGATATGCATGAACGTGATAAAACCATGAACGAAAAATCATTGGCTAAAGTGGTAAAGGGTAATGATAATATGATAAGGAATTGGTAATGAGATTAAATAGAGGACTGAAAACCTGAGAACTATTCCCATTGAGCCATACCAAGGGAGATTAAAATTATGTTTTTGAGAATGATAAAGAATAAGATTGATTGTTGAAGGTAGATATGGAAAAAATAAAATTGTGTTGTTGAAGAAGACCAATTGGATGGCTAAAGTAGGAAACTATGAGTTTCTTAGGAACCTCTAGACTCTAAATCTGAAGTTGGTTTCCATCAAACAAACTTGGATTGTGAAACAAGCTTCAAAATCATGTTATATAACATCTGATAACTATTATAGGGATCTGACAATTGTTGAAAGTAGTGGTTATAGTATTGTTGATGATTACTAGATTGCTAGAAACTATGAGAATGATGAAAAAAATTAATGTTGGAGTTGTTGTTGAATCACACTGAGGTTTTGATCTTCCACAAGACATAAATTTTGAACATACTTAATTAAGTGTTGATCATTTATTGACTTCAAGGACAGAGGAGGCGTGTATGAATGATTTGAAATATGAGAACACTGAAGTCTTCATGCTGAAATTTTGTATCTAAATGTCTTAGGACCTCTTAACGTTTTATTATTAAATCTAAATTATTGGAACTTGAACTTCAATTGTAACTCAAAAATATTCTCAAGCTTAAAATATTCATACTGAAAAATCTCATAACTGGAACTTCATTATTGGAATTCTTAGGGATTGAACTTGGAACTTCATAACTAATAACCATCATTGGATTCTAGATGTTGCTGAAAGGAAACCGATCCCTAGATATGATCCAAAAAAATAACTTTTGCAACATATTATTATTAAAATAAATATCAAAGGATGAAATGAAGAACAAGCTCTCAAATGTTGAAGTTTAGAACATGTTACAATATCTAGAAGATCCTGTAGTTATTGGAAAGATACTGGAAAACTCCTTGTTTTTTCAATTTGCTAGCCATGACCCTAGTTTTCAAGCAAAGTTCATGTTCAATTGTGCCAGAATCCTGGTTTTCACAACTAAACATTATTTTGATATTTACTATTTTTTTTTCTTGTATATTTTTTATATTATCCTACTATACTTGTATTATATTTTTTATATTATCTTACATATTAGCTCATGTATATGTCTATAAACATTGTTTTTTAGTGGTTGCTAACTCAAAAAAAGGTTTTTATCTTGCAGGATAGTGCTGGAGTGGAGGGAGAGGGAACATGAGGAGGTATACGCTGCAGTGGAGAGATATTCGGGGGCCCAAATGGCTTTGAAAAGATGAGGGCTATATAAGTTTTGGTCTCTTAAGGGTATGAGAGCCCAAGTGAGATTTCTACAATTGCTCATGGATTACTGGGATCCAGATAGTGAGAGATTCAACCTTGATGGGAAAACATTAAGGATTTAAGTCGAGGAAATTTATTTCTTGACGGGGTTGTCACGTCGGGGTGATGTGGTCAACCTCAAAGCTCAGGGAGCTGGGAGCGATATGAAAATTGAGGAATACATAGATGCTCATTGCATTGTAGGGACCGAGAAGGTCAAGAGTCAAATCCCCATTAGAGTGATAAAAAATCTTAGCCTTAAGATTGTTGTCCTCATTTTGAAATGGATCACAGGATCAGTCTCTTTGCACTAAGCATCAAGGCCACTTATGTTATACTCAATATTGTTCTTGAGACCCATGGTGTACAATTGGTGCACCTCGGTACTGGCTAACATGAAGAGCCATTTGACAAAATGTAATCAGGGTAGTAAGGGGAACTTCGGGCTTGCTTCTATCTTGTGTAGCATTTTCTTCGAGTGAGTTCTAGGTTTGGGACCTAGAGTTGAGATCATTCCACGTGGACCTCACGATCCAGTGATGTCACGGTGTACCGAAGTGATGAGGAGGGAGGGGGGAGGTAGGGTGCCAACACCCTACAATGATGACTTCTTTTTCTGGTGGAGACGACATGTCATAGCTCTGGATGAATATCCTTACATAGGGATCGACTTCAGAGGAGATCCTCAGATTCCATTACCACCAGGGTCTGTCTATGAAGACATAGGTATGTCAAAGTTTTTTAAATATTTCATTTTTTTTTATTTTTGTATAGGAAAACAATTTTTTTTTTGGATGGTGTTAAGTACTAATTAGACATGTATGTGACGCAGATGTAGGTCCACGACAGTCGGACAAACTTCCATGACATCGTCTGAGGCACTGGGGAGATGAGGTAGTGAGAGGGGATGCAGAGAGAGTCCTTCAAAATGTGCAGGGAAACCTGTCTTGTTTGACACAAAGGATTACGATGGTTCAGGTGGAGGATCATCCGGAGGCTATGTAGTGGCAAGTGGTAGGCATGTCTCATGCTTGGGTGCGACTCTTCGGCATCTCGCAAATGTCATAGTTTGTTATCATGACACTCATTCAGCGCCATAGGTGTAGATTTCATGACTATTGTATGATCGACTGTATATGTATATTGAGGGTATTAGCCCTAATTTTGTACCATAAACATCATATTTTTTAAAATATATATAAAAACATGGTTCTTCGGCTTTACTTATGTTACAATGTGTACATTAATGAGAATGTTTTCTTTTCTTTAGTTATGTGACAAATTCCAATCTAAAACAAAATTAGCATATGCATTATATACATAATTAGAACTCCTAGGTATGTGAAGATAAGTAATAAAATCAAATTTTCGTTCCAAAATATGTACCCATAGGAATTGCCAGAGTAAAGTAGGGTCACACACATGGTAACATCCATTCAACTAGCATACTACTAACCGGGAGTCCATGTGAACCTCTAAAGAGAGAATGTCATTTGAAATGGCATCACCCAAAATTTCTATAAAGACGCTATATTCAACCACGTTATTCATGGATGGCCCTAGGAATACACCACCTGAAGACACCAGTAGACACTCAGGTGTTAGGGTCCTAACCCACACATAGGTAGAACAGTATATTCCGATGTAATAAAGGTCAATATTAATAAGGCCTTTCAATAAAATAGAATAAGGAGGATGTAAGAAGACCTAATAGAAACTTCCACTTCTAGAAGGATCTTCCTCTAGATGCTTCTTTTTAGTATAAATAGGAGTCGAGGGTATGAGAACCCTATCTTGGATATTATTGTAATAGAGTTCTTCTCAATTGGAGGTTTCCCCCTCAAAGAGGCCCGTGAACATTGCTTTCAGATTCAAAGTGTTATTTCTGTTATTATTATCTTATCATTTTAGTGCTATTGTAGTGAATGTTCTGGTTATATTGTTGTTATTCTTCCGTTTCTAGAATTTTGTTTTTGTTCCACATACATTTTATATCTGGTATATTACAAGTGGTAACAGAGCACTTTCCTCGGTAGAAAGTGTGGGTTAAATTTTTTTTTCAAGGTAGAGACGTATTCCGGCATCTTTAAGCCACTGAGATCTGTCATTACAAGCATAAACCTGCGGTTAAGGGATTCATACACGTAGGAAATACAAGTGGTACTTAAACGCACATTTGTTGGCCACCCTTGTAACCCTTGTTGGTACCCCTTCGAGTGGTAGCACATAAGACAACACATTTGTACGGATCGACCTAGATTACCTGAAGCCCTCTTTAGATAAACTGATCGATCACCTGATTGCTATAGTGTCACTGAGAACAACACTCGGGAAGATACTCTCTAGTACTTGGGTAGTCGGGTAGTATGACCAAGGGTATGGTCTATCCTCCTTAGTTAGTGCCCTGATATATTAGGCCGAGTACTACTGTTGGACCCCGCATGTATATCAGAGAGCTATAGCATAGGGAAAACCCTTGTTTGTACAACCCTTGAATACCTAAACCTTGGGGACAGAAACATAAACAAATTAAAACAGACAAGATCTATTGCCGTGCAACTGTGTTCGGGTTGCCAAGTAAATACATATTTCTTTCTGGTTAAGCATTTGGGCATTTCCTCTCTGCAGTATTCTTCAGATCGAAGTATAACTCGAAATTTTTTCACCATTATTTGAGACCTATTCCATTGGATTCATCTCTTTTCCCTTATCACATTCATCCATATCATTTATCGACAATTTTTTTTATCCTGCCCACTCCTTTTCAATTTCCCCCATCCTCATGGCCCATACCCATAACCAAGACTTGGAAGCTCGCTTCAACACCTTGCAATCTGGTCTCATCGAAACCCAACAAGAAGTGAAACAACTCAGTGCGAATGTTTCAGCCATCAATACAACCATGCATTCCTCAATGGAGGAAATCAAACAAGACCTCACCACCCAGCTTGAATCAATCTTTTCAGCACTCTTCACTAAACTGCATATCCCTACAAACAACCCTTCCTCTTCCTCACCTCCACATCCTAAAGGTCATCGTTCCTCTCATTCCAATAACTTTTAGAACCCTCACTTTCAACGTGACCTATGCCTTTCGCGGGTGGATGTGACCAAATTTGATGGCTCAGACCCCACTGGTTGTGTAACCCAAATGGAACATTATTTCTCTTTATATGACATTACAGGTGACTTGGACAAACTCCGATATGGTGTTCTCCATCTAGATCAAGAACGATGGCAATGGTGGCAATGGACAAAAACTTCTTTTCAAGGGTATATTGCTTGGACACACTTTGTGGCAGAGATTTATGAATTATTTGACACTGAAACCAACCATTTGGGCCATTTGACAAAGTTGAAACAATTAGGAACAGTGGAAGACTTTATAGATACCGTTGAGCACCTGGCTTTTAGAACAGAGGGCATGTCTAATGCCTTTTTCCGGGAGTGTTTTATTAGCAGCCTCAAGGATGAGATTTGGGCCCATGTCCTCATGGCTCGGCCTCAGAGTTGGGTGGAGGCTGCTAAAATAGCTAAAGAATCCCAATAGGTGGTATCCTCTCAAAACCGAAAACCCTCCTTTATCCCTCACCCTAAACCAGTAAATCCTGTTGGATTATTGAGAGGGGGGGTGAATCAATAATAGCGTAATTATAATCCTTTTTCTTCAAATGTTATATCAATGTAGAATTATTATCCCATAATGAGTAATAACAAATAAACAATCACACACATACACAGTACACTAGTGTTTTACGTGGAAACCCAAATCGGGAGAAAACCACATAATGTTTTTTATTATATATCTTGAAGAATTACATTCATTGGAAGCATCAACTTCCTTTGTTTTCCAGCTGCAACTAGAAGGAGGCTCCAACCCCCTAGTTTCTCATGCTACAACCTGAGGGAAGCTCCAACTCCCCACTTCTCTGGCTACAACCAGAAGGAGGCTACAACCCCCAATGTTCTCTGGCTACAACTGAAAGGTGGCTACAACCACCTGTCCTTGCCCCGTCCTACCACCCTGAAGTAGAAGTGGAATGATGGAACCACTATCACACTATCACTATGAGATATACCATTGTAAACCTATACCAATAAATCGGAACCATGCATCAACCATGCACCAACCTATAATCAACATGTACCATAAACAAGTGCATCCAACCATGTACCAAGTATGTTCCAATCATGTGTCAACTACCCATCAACTATGACTCATCAATATGTACCAACATCATCAACTATACACCTCATGTATGTG
>ML792741.1:53859-68706 GCA_009831015.1 Picea engelmannii
GAGTATATTTGCACCATTGCATTGGGCAATCCATCTCACCCCTTGAGTGGATTTGCAAAGAGTTCTTTCATCATTTTCCATTTTTATTTGTTGTAAGAAGAGCTTGCTAGTGGGGGTCCAAGAGCCCTCCCTTGGAGGAAGAAAGGACTCATAGTCCCTTTTCTTCTCGGTGTATTCTTTCACTAATATATCAGCCTCATCATTGGTGACATGGGTCTTATTATTCTTTTTGTTTCTATGTCCCTATGCTCATGAATTTAGTTGTTATTGCATTTCTTAGTTTAATTCTTATTTGTTGTTTTTTATTTCTTTCCCTAACTCTTTTCCTTGCAGCTGTCCTACTCAACAGACCCAATTGAGCTTGCAAGCACCTCTATTTTCCTCACTAAGGTGATGGAAGAGGCGCAACAGATTGGCGACTCCACTGGGGAAAGGTATCAATTTCCTACCCCACTTGGGTTTTTCTTGCTCTTCTTTTAGTTTGTTTAACTTGTAGGTACACTAACCGGCCTAGGTCGACCTACCACTAGCCAATTCCAAGTTGAATTGGGAGAAATCCATCCGGATTTTTCATTCTCGATCGTGTTTCATATATGCACGGGTTTTTAGGCCCATAGACGTGCATCGTGTGCACATGCGCCTAAATCACATTTTTTTCCTGTGCACGTGCACTTGTTGACTTTTCTCTATTCACGCACATGTGCTCTGTGCGCCTCTATCTCCACTGAGACCCGCGCATCTATGCAAAAATTCACATTGTAAAGTTGTTGATATGTGGGGAAGGCCATTTTCCTTCTAAAAAATGATTTCAAGCATGTTTTAAATCTACACCACACTTATTCCCCTCATCATATAAAGGGGTTAGTCAAAAACACATAGGCACTTAGGAGGTTAAAATCAATTTCCCTTCTTTTCTTTCATTTTTTCACCACATGGATGGCTTGTTTTGACTCACAAGACAAGTTGGGAATCATTTTTAATCACATTTAACTTGCATTGGGACTAGAATTTGAATAAAAATCGCTTAGTATGCTCTTCTCTCATGCCTCCAAGCAATCTTGAGAATCAGAAAAAGATTGTGAAACGATTTCATCTCCCTTAAGAACATTAAAACCTTTAGGAGAGGACAAAAACCCTTCTTGGGACTCCTCTTAGTTTACGTTTTCAAACACATCTTAATATTCTAACAGGCCCACACATGCCCACATGCTACAAAAATAGGATAGTGTTGAAATTTGCTTTCTTAGATCAAATCACTAAGGAAGTTTAAAGGTTTTGTAACGGGCCCATACATGTCCACATGATCAATCTAGGATAGTTTCAAATATTTTCTTAGATTACATCACAATAGGGAGTTAAAGGGATAGTAATGGACCCACATGTCCACATGCTAGCTTCCTAGGGACTTTTGAATTACACAAGGTTGTACCAAAGGAACTTAGTTAATTAGGTAATCAAACACTTGTAAGGACCAAGTGAAGTTCACATGCAGCAAGGTGACATCTAATTCACTAAAAATTGGCACACTTTCACTCACACACAAAAGACACTAATCACTCACATAGCTTCTTCCTGAAACATGGAGGTCAAATTAAGTTTTATCCAAAGGGATTCCAAAAACACCCCACCCTTTTCTTGATGAAACTATCCACTCCCATTTTTAATCAACGAGGTCAGTTTGCACCCCCAACCTCCCAAAACAACTACATCTAAAATCTTTCTAAAAACTCACTAAGTTTTCCTCCACAGGAGGTGCCAAAAGAAATTTTTTAGTCTAGGTAGGATTTCGAGGATAGGCATCCAAATAACTCCCCGTTATCTGGTTCTCACACTGTCAAAACCATAGAAGTTGTCAAATAGGGAACTGAAAATCCTCCAAGTCAAGTGTTCCTAATACCATAAGGCAGGGAGATACCTGTGAAGGGTTGAAGGCTGAGGTCCGGTTGTTCTATGCATCCCCCCTTGAGGCACCCACCTCTTGGACGGGATCCAGCCCGTGACCCATTTCTTAGGCTGAAAATCTAAATGTCACACTTTGACCGAGGTACCTAGTGACCAAATTTTAGGACATCTACCCAGGTGGAAATTATGGGCTGCAATTGCACCTTGATTGGATTTTGTGTGGCTATTGGGAAATATCGCCATCTCTTTCGGGATATGCCCCCTTTACCCCTCATTATAACCAATTATTTCATCCTTCACTAGTTTCTCTTCCAGTGACTTCAGACCCCACTGTTGAGTACTATTGGAAGGTCCAGTGTTATTTGAGAGGCAAGACATTACGTCTTCTAGGACATGAGCATTTGTTTTCTTTTGATTCCCCATGTAGACAAAACCCACTTACCCACATATATGCTTCTTTTTCAAAAACATTTTATGTATGATGCACCTATGATTACAGTTTGATTTGGATATATATATTGTGTAACATTCAACGCAAAGGCTCTTGTTTCTATATTACTCTCACCACTCTTTTCACACATTCACACAGCTAGTCGGACATCATAGGGGACCCATAGAACCCCCATCGTTCACAACGCTTGCTAAACCTCCCTCCTATATTAGGGGGAGTGTCTGGTCTTGCCCACTCATCGACACCTCCTTCACACACTCCTATGAGTGATACTGTTTTAGGATCAGCTTTGCTTGGTTCTACATTACTTGGGTCCACTTCCCAAGGTCATCTGTTCACTCACTCTCCTTTACACGGAAGAGGGGGACCAACTTCCTCTCAAGGAGGAAGCACCAACCCACCTAGCCCCCCTCAAGTGTCAGGTTCACAACACACTCACACCATGGTCGAAGCTAATCCTCCCCCCCCACTGAAGATGCCATATTTGGCCTCTCTCAACATACTAGATCTCAGCAAACTCACCAATGATCCTATATTGCATGCTCCCACATGGCCTGCAATGCCCACCAAATTACCTTCAGACATACCAAAGTTCGAAGGAAAGACAGGCGATGACCTTGCCAACCATGTTATGACCTTTCACCTATGGTTCTCTTCCAATATAATTATGGATGATTCCATCAGACTATAATTATTTCAACGCACACTCACTGGCCCATCAGCCAAATGGTATGTAGAAGAAAAATCAGGGTCCCACGCAACTTTTGAGTCCTTGGCCAAAGCATTCTTGACCTTCTTCCAATTACCCATCCACCACGGCAATGGTCTAGAACTACTTTCTAATTTCAAACAAACCTCAGTCACACATATCACTAACCACATTCACGAGTGGCGTAGGTGACATAGTTTGTGTAAAGCAGAAACCACCAAGCAACAGTGTCTCGACTGGTTTCTTAGATCACTTGTCTCTCTCCTCGGTAAGGATGTAGCTTCCACCTTCCCTCAATCTGAAGAGGAAGCCATCAGTAAGGCCCAACAATATGACCTCATCTATGCACAGTCACGGTACTTATACACTGTACTTTTTGATCTTCCAAAACCTGTGCCATTTGGCCAAGACAAACCTGGGATGTCTCACTCAGTAGACGGATTGATTGGTACCACCACTCACCATGGTCCACAACCCCAACCACCACCGATGTATGGAACACCTCAATACCCACCAGCATATGGGGACACTTCTTATCACCCCCCACCTCCTTATCAACAACCATACCCTGTTGTGATACCTCCACCCATCAGTAGACCGCCACCGATACCTCCCATACATCCACCTATTCAAACAAACTTTGGTACCCCCTCTACCTCAGCTTATAGTACCAGAGAAAGAACTGCGCCTTCCTATGTACCTTATGGATCGTTACCACCATAGAATCCATACTTCCCATTTCCAGGTCCCCCATAACCCATGGCTCCCCCACATCCTCATGTGGGGGTGAATTTTGTTCAACCCTCTGTCGTTCAGCAATACCAAAATTTTGAACAGCTGAATACGACCAATCCAACCCATCGGTCGAACAATACCAAGAAGAAAGGATGGAACAGGAACAACAATAACCCATGTTAAGGTGGGAATCAACCCCAACAGAACCAATCCACTGGGGGCAACCAGAACCAATGGAATCAAAACCCCCAGGGGGGCAATAGTAATAGGCACCAAGGGAGAAATAACAATAATGTTAAAACCAACTTCCCTTGTTCCCTTTGTGGTGAGTTCAGCCATTACACCCATCATTGCCCCCAAATCACTAATTTGAAATGGTTGAAAGACTCTGGTAGTCTTCCCCATCCTCCAGCACCGCCTGCCCCTCAGCAGGCACCACAACAATACGTACAAAAACCCCTCCTACCTTACTACAGAATCCCATTCCACATCAAGGTGTGATAAACACCCAACAGGACACACAAAATCCTCCACCTCAGGTGGGACAATACCTCAACCCCAAAAATCCCGCAGATCGCACAATTCTCCTCACTAGTGAGGAATAAATCCTTCTGCAAACACGTAATCGTCAGTATCATGCACCCAATGAGTCTCCTCCTATCCCTCCATAGACAAACCCTACACTGACAGGACCCCCGTTAGTGATTCCTCGCCCTTCCGTCGAGCCACCTATTTGCGTCCCTTGCATCCCATTATGTAGGAATGTCCACAACCCACAGGCTAGGGCAGCTCATAACTATATTTTGGTAGACGACTTAACACAATCCCCAGCTACCATGTTAGTTTTGGAGGTCCTCCAGACTTTTCCTACTCAGCGAAAATCATTACTTTCCGCCTTGGGGGTAGTCGATCCCACAAATAACTGACTCATTACCTTTGATCTTGACAGCGGAGAACCTCGCCTTTCCGCCTTGATCTCTTTTCAAATACCAGTAAAAATATGGAACATCATAGTTCATCGGTGTATCATCGACGAAGGTGCATCTACATGCATTATGTCCAAAACGGTATGGAAGAAACTTGGTTCCCCCAAACTCATACCCTCTGCCATCACCTTACGAGCTTATGACATGTGACCATCGTCTCCTGAAGGGCTCTTCCAAAATGTCCCCATCGAACTCGGGGGAAAGACTATTCTCATCGACATTGAATTTATCAATGCCCCACTCGATTATAATATCCTATTCGGTCGTAGCTACATGTACGCTATGAAGGCAGTGGCATCTTCCATCTTTCGGACAATGATGTTCCCTCACAATGGGAATATCGTTACTATTGACCAAGTCTCACATTACGAGCCTAATCCATCTGCCAACATCGATAACATTCTTCCTCTCATCCACACAAGCCACGACGCATTCCCACTTGTTGAGATGGGTCCTGGAAGTTTCAAAGATCCATCCTTGTTAGGAACTTACCATGGAGCACCACCACTCCTTCATCCTTCCAATCAAGTATGCGTCGTATCATCTAACAGAACTCACATAGAGGATACCCTTCCTCCTACCGAGGTTTCTATCATATCTAATGTCCCACTTGTCACAACACTCCCCCCTCAAGAACCTCCTGCACACTTTTCGACCCCACCAGTCCACGATTCCACCTCTCCCCAAGGACATATCCCAGTTTGGGAGACAGTTCCCCAAGCCATCACCCAAATTCCCTTCTTTTACCCTCCACCAGGCATCGAAGCTTTTTAGGTAGCCGCAACGCTCACTCTACCTAATATGGTGTTAGTAATCCTAGTTTGGTATTTACACCCACCAAAGATGGTCTCTCGACCATCCCTCCCCCCAAAAAAAAGAAGGAATCCCCATGACGATTCCCATACTTACTCCCACCACACCCCCACTCACTAACCCCCCTGCCACAGCTGGGGGAAGGAGAAAGAAGAAGGAGCCCACAACTCCACTTCCTCCACACATCCCACCTCCTTGCGCACTATGTGAGAAAGAGGGACACCAAACCAATAACTTCCCATCTCTACCAGAGTTACGGAATTTGATTCTACTCAATCACACTCCCCCAACACTCGCCACTACAGCCAGTCCTGCCACTACCACCCCCCATTCCAGTAGTAAATGGCTGCGGACCAAATTCACTTGCGCTATATGTTCAGAATATGGCCATTATACCCACCATTGTCCAGCACTACCATGCTTTCGGTAGACATTAGCCACAGTACGCCAGATCTTCCAGAGCATCCCCAGTCCTGCTACATCCTCCTCCACAAATATCACTGACATCCATTATGTCACCACTTCAGTCAATGAATGTATGAGATGCCCTTGCTCTCTCTGCGACTCATTAGCTCATTTTACATACCAGTGTCCTATGATCCTTGAATACAGGCAACACCAATTGACCCTGCTCCAACAACCTGCAGAATCGATAATTGACATTACTTCATTACTAGAGGATCTCCATGTCATTTCTCCTGCACCTGAGGCCCTTCCAATGCCTCCCTGGTTCTTAGACGACTTATATGAGGATTCACCCCCCAATCCCCCCAACTCTCCCGCTCATTCCCCTATGGACATTTTACACCCAACTACCATGGGTCCTCCTCAGTACTTCAATATCTAGTTTATGTGAAGCGAACCCTCACCATCTCCTAGAATTGTTCCCCTTGTTTCTTCCTCATCAGGGGGAAATCACACGACACTGGTCACCAATATCACTCCTCATGACCTTTTGTATTCCCGTCACTTTCAATACGATGAAGAAATACTCGAAGAGTGAAACCACCCAGACTTCCCCTGGGATGTGCTACACCACTGCACACTCTTCTCTCCACAGGAAGCCTCCATGCCTCCTAACGAACACCCCATTTACACAGTCGAAACCAAGGATTTTATCCCATCAGGGCCTATCGACTGGTTCAAAAACCCCATTCCTACCCCTAATGCTTTTGAAGAAGGCAACATGGCCAACATTTCCCCAACCATTAAAATTGACATTTCCATCAAAAATGGCATCGTCGAAGAAATCACCATTGGAGCTTCTTGCACTCCTCAGGAAATCACCACATATAAATCCCTCTTCCAGGAATATAGGGATATTTTTACCTGGTCATATACGGAAATGCCTGGCCTCAATCCCTCTATCATCTAACATCGCATCGACACTTGGCCCGACATTACACTAGTTCATCAAAAACAAAGACCACTACACCCATCCAAAGCTACGGCCATCAAATCCAAAATTGACAAATTACACGTTGTCGGGTTCATTTACCCCATCACCTATACCTCATGGGCTTCCAACCCTGTACCCGTTAACAAAAAATAGGGCACTATCCGTGTTTGCACAGACTTTCACGATCTCAATCACGCATGTCCCAAAGACAACTTTCCAATGCCTTTCATCGATCAAATTATCGACGACTGCGTAGGCCATGAGGCTTTATCCTTTATGGACGGATTCTCTAGTTATTATCAAATTCAAATTCACCCCGCTGATCAGTATAAAACCTCATTCACTACCCCTTGGGGTAATTTTGCATATCGTGTCATGCCTTTTGGCTTAAATAATGGCGGTGCAACTTTCCAGCGGGCTATGACATACAACTTTCACGATCTGGCTCATATCATCCTTGCCTACTTAGACGACCTCATAGCTCGATCCAAGAAACGAACCCAACATCTTGATGATTTACGAATCATCTTTCAACGGTGTCGTCAGTACAACATCCGCTTGAATTCTCTCAAGTGTGTGTTCTGTGTTACTGCAGGGCGCCTCCTCGGATTTATTGTTTCCCAAAGCGGTATTACCATGGACCCCCTCAAATTCCAAGCTATCACCGAAATTCCACCTCCCCAAAATTTATGTCAACTTCAGAGCCTACAAGGCAAAGCTAACTTTCTATGATGATTCGTCCCAGACTATGCCATACGTGCACACAGTTTTCTTCACTTACTACATCACGACATCCCATTTCACTGGGACAACCATGCCCAATAGTCATTTGACGATCTTAAAACAACACTCTCGAATGCACCTTTAATCAGTGCACCTGACTACAATCACGACTATATCCTCTACATATCAGCATCAGTTGTATCAGTAGCAGGAGTTCTTGTCCAGCTAGGTGATGACAATCGTGAGCATGTCATTTATTACATTAGTAAAAACCTCTCAGGTCCACCCTTGAAGTATAAACATGAAGAGAAACTTTCTCTTGAAGTCGTCCTCGCAATCTAGAAACTGCGCCACTACATTCTGCTTCGCACAACAAAGGTCATCACAGATTCCAACCCTATGCAGTACTTTCTCAGTCGTTGGCAAGTTAACGGAAAATTTGCTCGATGGATCGTTATCCTTCAGGAGTACGACCTCGAGTTCTCAACACCTAAGAGTAAGAATGCCATTGTTCTCACCGAACTTGTCACGACCCTCCCCTCTGACACCACCAATACCCCCGTCAACACCGACTTTCCTGACGAACATCTCTTTTACATCACTTTGGATGATCCTTGGTACGGTGACCTCCTCATATACCTCCGAACTCAAAAGTTCGGTAACCACCTTTCACGAGATGATCGTCGTCGTATTCGCCATCAGGCCCCCCACTACCTCCTCATCGGAGACATCTTATACCAGCGGGGAGTCGACACCATTCTTCATCGATGCCTGACTATTGACGAGGCCGATAGAGTCTTAAACGATTGCCACAGCGGCGCATGTGGGGGCCATCTTTCGGGAATATCCACTACTCATAAGATTATCTGAGCCGGTTACTTTTGGCCTACCTTGTTTCACGATTGCATTCACGCTGTGAAACGATGTGAGCAATGTCAGCTCTATGCCAATAAAGCCCGAGCTCCCCCTGCTCTTCTTCATCCCATCATCACTATCATCCCTTTTTGTAAATGGTGCATCGACTTCATGACTTGTAATCCCCCCTCCGGCAATGGTCACAAATACAATGTTGTCGCCGTCGATTACTTCACCAAATGGGCAGAAGCTATGCCCACCTTCAACAACACCATTGACACTGCAGCGCATTTTTTCTTTAACCACGTCATATCCTGCTTTGGAGTACCACTCCAACTCGTTTCTAATCATGGGAAACACTTTGAAAATGAGATCTTCGTCGAACTCTCATCTCAGTTAGGATTCTCTCACGAGTTTGCCTCACCATATTACCCTCAGTCTAACGGACAGGTCAAAGCAGTTAACAAAGTCCTCAAGACCATGTTACAGCGCACGGTTAATAAACATAAAACTAATTGGAATCATATGTTATTTTTTGCGCTATGGGATTACTGTACGGCTATGAAAACAGCTACTAGTTTCACACCATTTCATCTATTCCATGGGGTTGAGGCCACTCTTCCCATCGAGTGCGAAAATCCCACCTTACGCACCACAATTGAGCTATTACCCGACACTGCTCCAATGGAGCAGCACTTGATGAACTTAGAGTCTCTGGATGAAGATCGTCGGTCTTCATTACAGAACAACGACGCAGCTAAAAAATAATCCAAGGCTACCTTTGATCGACATGTCAACCTTCGCTCATTTCGCGAAGGCGACCTCGTCCTGGCTTACGATATCGCTCATGATACCTTTGGCCATGGAAAATTTGAGTCACTCTGGCATGGCCCATACATTATCCAACATTGCCTCACCAAAGGCGCATACATCCTAGCCTCCCTGGAAGGCCTCTCTCTCAAAGAACCTGTCAACGGGTTGTATCTAAAGAAATTTTATGCTTAAACGTAGTCATTCTACTTTAGGTTATTTCTTTTATATAGTGTTTTTAATCTTTTTTCCATCCCTCATGTCTAAACTATCCTTTGTGCTATTGACAGATGCTTCCTCCACCAGCCTACCACATCAGTTACGCCGAAGGTGCCAACCGTTGGACACAAAACCTCGCTTCGGCCGCTTGGGCTCGCTACACCCCCTCACATGAAATGCTCCATTCGAGCGGCATATGTTTTGGTTCAGCGACCAACAACCAAGCCGAATACACCGCCATCATTGGCCTCCTGGCCGATGCCCAACATCATTGTATTCATCACCTTAACGTCTTCCTCGACTCTCAACTAGTCGTACTCCAGCTCAACAATGTGTATCACATCCGTGATCCTTGCCTCTTTCGCAAATACCTGCAGGTTAGACTTCTATCTCAACATTTTGATTCCATTACATTTACACATATTCCAAGACAATTGAATCAAATTATGGATAACTTAGCTAATATTGTGTTAGAATGGCATATATCACATCAAGCTACCTCTACAGATACATAAACATATAACACAAGCTGTCATCACATATATAGATTAGACATCATCAATACATTAACAAAACACATGTAAACACCACATAGATCTCAAAAATGTATACTCGTGTATATATCAAAAGGTCCATAGTGCCATCCAAATGTTTACATACAAAAAATACAACTATCCACAGGCCAATGAAGCACCTCGGTACAAAATGGGCTCACCAGCCTATATACAAAAAATATATATACATCAATACATAGAGCACCACTCATGGTGCCTCTAGAGCACCACTACTTGCTCCTCCCTCAGGCGATGGCGACCCACCACCACCCGCCCCTCCCTCCGACGGTGGTGATCCACCCCCTACCGGTCCCTCCTACCCCGGCGATAGTCGTCCGATCATCACAGCACCAGCCACTGCTTCTCATTGTACTACGGTCCGCCATGGCAGCGGAACCCCCACACACTGCTCTAGGATACCCTCCTCCTGGATGCGATACCATATGCCCTCAGGCACATCCTGTAACACCCCTTCCAGATGACGGCGTATGTCCTCAAAATCCACTCCGACAGCCATCAGAGGAGCGTGTTATGGCCCAGCACCAGGGTCATCAAACTAGCATCTCCTCGCTACCCTCTCCGGCTCAGTTGGTCACACCGGGGCATCCTCACGCCGACGTCTCTCTCCCCGCGATAGTCTCTTCGAATCTTGACGAGCCGACGCTCTCTGCAACTCCACCTCGCACCCGCGAGGTGCCACATCTGCACATACAAACCAACAATAGATAGTATTAGCATATATATCATATACATATGGCATGTTATCTCAAAAAACACAAAAACATACATATCAACATCATCAACATACCTCGGCGGTCAAACACCTCCCTTGGAGGTAGCACCATGTACGGATCCTCCCAGAAGTCAACCCCGGCATAGGGGTACCGTAATATCACCTGCGGCATCTGCCGCCATACCTCTGTCACCTCTACACTGAAGAAGTGGCCACCCTCGCCACCACCATGGTGAAGAAACACAGTCGACCACCGCCTCAGCTGCGGCTCTCTCGCCCCCGACACACCCAATAGAATCCTAGGGCGCAACATTGGCACCCTCTCTAGAAACCAGGCCACCAGGATGGACCCGAAGGAAAACTCTCCCGTATCCGTGGACCGATAATGGTCCAACTGCCCCACCATCCTGGAATGCAGCGTCAGGCCCCAGGAAAAATTCTCTCAAGCCAACACTCTCTCCATCACCATCAGCTGGCCACCGTTGATCTGCTGCGTCACCAACAAACCATACACTCTCACAATCATCATTGCTATACAGCGATGCGCTAGGGCATCCATCGCCCCAATGCTCACAACTATGCTGGACATATAGTTCGGCCCCGAACAATATCTCTAGCCCACCGTCGTGAGCGGCGTATCTCTAGGTATCACCGGCTCCGCTGGTAGGGGCGTTCCCCGAAATGGGAGCCTAGTCAAAAAACACACATCCTCCACCACAGTGAAGGGAAGTTGCTCTCCCCGCACTATGAAGTAGTGCAGGTCTGGACTCCACATCCAGATAAGAAAATACAGGAGATACTCCTGCGCCTGTATCAAAGGGCACTCAAATAACTTTAGCAGCCCACAGGTTGTCAAAGTCGCACATACGCCTGGCTCGTCAATAGCCACGACGTCTCGCAGTTGGGACCAATCCCACTCTCGCCAACCAATAGGCATTGTGCACAAAGCTCACCTGCACAACATAAAACCGTCCTAAGTCATCCACATGGACAATCAACAACATCAAAAAGACACGTTTTACATCCATCAACCTTGCCTCCACGGCACAGTTGTTCAACCCACAGGCGCGCACACATGCACGCCTGTACACCCCACAGGCGTGCACATGTGTGTGCCTATTCACTACATAGGCATGCACATGCACGCACATGTTAACTACACAAGCACGCTCTTCGACGCACCTGTTCACTATACAGGCGCGCACATGTGCGCGCCTATTCAACCGACAGGTGCACACATGTGCGCACCTGTTCAACCAACAGGCGCGCCCATAGTGTGCGCCCATTATCCCCTTACCGGCGCTCACGTGCGCATCTATCTAGTGGACAGGCACGCACGTGTGCGTGCCTATTACCATATCACCCACGCATGTGGGGCCCACACCCCTAAACACCCCTGTACAGCCCTCCGTACAGCCCTTGCCCAAAAAATGAAACCCTAAAATCTATGCAGGATGATCAGAACACTAACCTGATGCTCGCGGGTCCTCAATCGGATGCCTCATTCTCCTAGAATATCACAATCTCCTCTGAATGCTTCTCGTCCAATCATTATAGCAGCAAGTACAAATGAGGTGGCAATGTGGGCCCTACAACTATATATAGGCCTTTTTTCCAAACTTCCACTCACCATTCCGAGAGCCCAAGGTGTCCATTTCTCAATCCATCTTTAGCCACGAGATCAACATCCCGTCATCTACATCACAATAGTCCCTGGGCCTCTTTTCATCCTAAGACCCCGGGACACCATTTTTCATACCCTGATCAGGTACGCATACGCATCTTCACACTTATCAAATACATGCTCATATATTCGATTATCTTCAGATATTGTTCACGTCGGGTATTTAGTTTTCATGTGTGCAAGTACTTGGTCATCATACATCGACACAACCCCTTCAGGTACATACTCAGCACTGGCATGTAGTCATTCCCTCTGAATCTCACTTACATTTCCAGTCACACCCTCTGACATTTGCCTCTAGGATCCCCATTCTTGGCTCTACAGTACCCACACCTCCATTTGCATCTTCGATACTGTCACCCAATAGCACTCTTACCCACATGAGTTGTCCCACTCATAGCACCCTTTGGCACTTCTGACACTCATGTTGTTTTTCAAAACCCTTTAGGGATGGGAGTCTCGATAGTCTTACATCATGTCATGAATCAAGCACATACTCCTCCTCATTTTTCTAGCTTTCCCAACAGACTCCCAGATTATCTCTCCACGGTTCTATGGTCGGGTTGCACCTCCGCAGTAGTATGAACCCTCCATTTCATCCACAATCCATTTACCCATCTGCAAATCTCCCTTCATTTCACCTACCTCATACAGAAACCCACCCATGGGGCCCCCACCCTTCATCAGTTCTCTGAGAAAATTATGCCCTATGCGGGCCCACCATATCACACTGGGGCACCCGTTTCTTTATTTGTACACTTCTCCCCAATTATTCATTATTTATTGTACAAACACCTTTATTTCCAGTCGTTACATTACCTTTTTGTCATCACCTTTGGCGACCTGCCTCCCTTTTTTGGCCAACCGCAACCCATGTCACCCTTGGATGGAGCACTACTTATCATCCACCCTTGACAGCATCGTCCATATCTTCAGAGTATCCCACAGGACACTTACCTCTTCCCTCTGAATTTGTTCACCTTGTCCTACCTCTAGCACAACTTATCCCCGGTCTTGTCGTCCCCCTGACACTTGACCTCGTTGAACGGTTGCGACCACTTTTTATCTCACATATAATCCAACCAAGGGAAGTCTTGAGTCTTCCTACATCTTGACTTCGTCCATGTACCGCCTCCACTTCCTCACCTCACCTAGTATATTTCATGAAGCCATTTGCTTCTGGGAGTCGCGTCCCCCTTTTTGTTGATATCAACACAATTTTCTAGAAGGGCGACATTATCTTGATTCTCATTACCCACCCAATGAGAGATCTCAGATGGCACAGGGTGAAACACAATTGCTCCTTGCTATAGTTGACCCCCATAACATTCGACATCAACACTTTTTCATGTTACGGTGGGTCTTACTTTGCGACTATTGCAGTTAGTTCTTTCATTTGCCGAAGACCTCTAAACTTGGTTGGGCTATCAATGCCCACATAATCGGTGATACTTATTACCGTGAACACTGCCTACTATTCAGAGTATGTTCATTTGCAAAATTATCTTCTGCCTTTATCACGACCTCCCCCAAGGGCGCTGCAGTTGTCTACACCAACACTTCATTCCTCTTTTTTGAGTTACATGACATGAGCATGGGGCATGCCCGCCTCGTTTGTACACAGTTTTCTTTTTCACACACCTCATGGAAGGTTGGGTTCTACCAATTCCTTTTTCCCTCCAACGGATCACTCTAGACGATCCCACTATTTCTCTCTCTTACAACAACACTCTTAGTAGAAGAAACATTGATGGATTTAGGCTATACGTATGCTCCTAACCTCATCCATCAGGGGGCATCTGTTATCACTGAAATTTCGTCCGCACATGGTTACAAGAACTCAGCATCGTCAAAAAGTGATGAAGTCGTCCATGGACCTGAATTAACATCAAAGCATTCATAAAGGGTCAAAAACTATACAAAATAGTGAAAAATTAAAGGGCGCTATGAAGACACTGGGCGCGCGTGCACATGCACAGAACAGGAACGCAGAAATCGTGCACATGCGCACGATGCACGATTGTTATCGCAAGAAGCCATGCACCTAAGAAACGACGCATTTATGAGAGTGGTCGACCTCCCACCCACTTATGGTTCAGCTCCCAAGCCGATTTGACACTCAAATCTGGAATGGATTCGACTGGATGGCTGGTCAAAGACCTAGAAATGCCCTAATTAGCCTCTTTTCACACTACAAACTAGTTGAACAATAGCTCAAAGGAATGTTATAAAAAGGCCATGGATACACTTCATTTTTCAAGGAATTCAAAGCAA
>ML792741.1:68756-91391 GCA_009831015.1 Picea engelmannii
CATTGCATTGGGCAATCCATCTCACCCCTTGAGTGGATTTGCAAAGAGTTCTTTCATCATTTTCCATTTTTATTTGTTGTAAGAAGAGCTTGCTAGTGGGGGTCCAAGAGCCCTCCCTTGGAGGAATAAGGGACTCATAGTCCCCTTTCTTCTCGGTGTATTCTTTCACTAATATATCAGCCTCATCATTGGTGACATGGGTATTATTGTTCTTTTTGTTTCTATGACCCTATGCTCATGAATTTAGTTGTTATTGCATTTCTTAGTTTAATTCTTAGTTGTTGTTTTTTATTTCTCTCCCTAACTCTTTTCCTTGCATCTGTCCTGCTTAGCAGACCCAACTGAGCTTGCAAGCACCTCTATTTTTCTCACTAAGGTGACGGAAGAGGCGCAACAGGAGGGGTGAAAAAATGGAGGGCGAAGGCATGAAGGGTGCGACAGTGTGATGAAGGATCAGGTGAAATGGATGGAGGGAGAAAGTAAAATCAATTGAGCCCAGCAAGCTAGATGTCTTCATCACAAGAGAAATTCCAAATAGAAATATGAAGAATCAAGTCACCTATGATTATAGGACCCCAACATAGGCTCCACCTGGAGATGTCAACTCTTTCGAGAGGTGACAATAACCATATAACTTTGAACACGTATACTAGTGCCTTATCCATTGGGCCATGGAGTCACTGTAACTACAATCTTCGAACATTGAACTATACACTATCAACTGCAAACTCAACTACAAACCATACAATGCTGAAAAAGATGCTCAAATGACTGAGCTTATTCAAACTGCTACCTACCCTACACTGCTAATAATTTTGTTGTTCTAAATGATACGATAATGCTAGTGTAGCTAGTCAAGCAACTGCTCTAATAACTTAGTTCTTTCACTATTTTTAACCAGTATTAGAAATAGAACTTGCATGGGCAACATAGATTGATTTCCAACCTGATATTCGCAACACAAAGCCCTAGGAATGTGGACAATCATAGAAACTTTAGGTATCAATGGGCATTCTGAAAAGAATAGCTTCTCCATATAGATAGCTATAGGATCATGATAAACATGACCTATCTCCTAATACTCAAATTTATCCATTTTAAGACCATGACCTGATAATACACATATGCCATCTGTATCATTATGCAAATTATGATTTGTTTGTAGATTTTCTAATGAAATTTGAGAAGAAGATGTTGTTGAATGAAACCATGAAAATGACTATCTAACCATGTCTATATCATAAATGCTTTCAAGTCCATAATTGGCACATGAAACATGATCTTGACCACACAAGTCATCCAACAAATCAATTATTGGATCCTAAAGAGACTGACATGACTGTTGCATTGATTCAAATGAAATTTCCCGACTTTGTATGTATTTATCCTTTAGCATTTGCTCAAGAGTCTCCTTCAATATTTGAAATGAATTAAAGACTAATGGTACATATTTGTATTCCATTGATTCAAATTTTGTTTCGGTCTCTGAACTTTCATCTAGAATTTGAAAGTCAATGGAACTTACTGGCTGTAATCTTGGATCTAAAATAGCTTCCATGTCATCAATGACATCCTTAACTGTTTCATTAGAAGATTCTACATCTTCACTATTTACAAATTGTTTGTAATTTTCTCTCAGAAATTGAAATGGAGAGAATCATAAGGGTAAAGTCTTTCCCCTTACTCTGAAATTTTCTACATTTTTCTCATTGTTGTCATAATTTCTATGCACGGGCTGAAAGTCATGTTTGAATTGCAATTGATTTTCCCCCTCCCAACAATATGTTGTTGATTGCTTTGGAAAATTCATCTTGATGTAATCCTCATCGTATTGATAATTCTTGGGTAGATCATCCATGAACTAAATTTCATCAAACATACACATCATATCAGCTGATGGATCTTCTACAAGATGATTTGGATTTTCATCTTTGACTACGTTCTGAATTGAATACATGAAACAATCATTTTCCAATCCATTATACCAAGGATGGGTTGCAAAGTGTTTGGGAACAATGAGCTGTTATTTCTGTGTAACCAATGAAACATGATGTCTTTGAACAACAAGTTCCTCTTTCCTGCCAATCTTACACATCACTTCGTTGACTGTGTTTATCAAAATATCTAGTTTTACCTCTGAAGATATCAAATGCTCTTTTTCTATTTTATCCTTCTTCACTGCTTTTAACTTTGTGATTTTGTTAAACAGGTTAGATTCCACATCAACTGCAATATTTTTCATTTCTTCAAGGGTTGCAGTGTCCCTTTCTCTTAATTGGAATGCCATCTCTAGATCAAAGGCATCTCGGTAGTGTAAGAGAGATAAACCTGGGGGTGGCCTTATATCAACAAGAATTGAATGAAACACCTTATTGAACCTGGATGAAAAATGTTGTACTGTCTCCCCTGGATGTCTTTTCAAGTGGTAATACTCTTCTAGGATAACAAAAACATTTCCCATGACCACCCATCTATCTAGGAAAACTTGCATAAATTGATGAAAATTGCTAATTCTTGTAGTTGGAAGATTCTTAAACCATTTTTTAACTTTACCTTGAAAATATAAGGAAAACATCCTGATACAAACATCATCTTCTTCCACCTCAAGTAGATCAAGAAAATCCTCAAGACTTTGAATGTGATTTTCAGCAGTGATCTTCACATTTTCCCCATCAAACCTGGGCAGATTATTGCTATAATTTGCAAGGAAGTCATGGAGAATAGGAGGTAAAACTAGAGGCTTGTATCTGTCTGGGAATTTTACAGGTATAGGAGGTAAAGAAAGGGGCTTATAACTATCTAAAATTTTAACAAGAATAGGAG
This sequence comes from Picea engelmannii, assembly GCA_009831015.1. Classification (NCBI taxonomy): domain Eukaryota; kingdom Viridiplantae; phylum Streptophyta; class Pinopsida; order Pinales; family Pinaceae; genus Picea; species Picea engelmannii. The sequence goes on from ML792741.1 coordinate 71,580, forward strand.
GTAAAACATGAGGCTTATGTCTAGCTGGGATTCCTATAGCTATTGGAGTGTGTGACAGATCTATAGGGATGGGCTCAATCCTTTGAGGATCTTTAGGTTGAAACTGATCATTATGAATTTCAGCAATATACTCTTGACCAAAATCATAATAAGAGAGAAAATAATTACAGATAAAGAAAAAAATGTCTTGAATAAAATTTAAGCTTGAATACATGATATTTTCAAATTTCTTTGTCATGTTTTAGGTTCTTCGTCCAGTGGAGTCTTTGAAACTTATTGGAGTTGATTGGAGTCGCTAGGTGGATGATTCATCCTTCTTGTGTCTAATCACTATCCACCATTAGTAATCAGATCTGGAACTTGTTATGCTTTCTGAGGAACAATCCCTAGAATGGTTGCCACTATGTTAGCACTCTGTAATTTTCCCAAGGCTTTGGAGGCAGTCACAGAGGTAACATCAAACCACTTGGAGTCCTGGATCTATCCCTCCAAGACTCAGATAGGGCTCTCTCTGTCTAATATAGTTTTGTTTGTTGGTAATTTTAGGCTAGTTATAAGAGTACAAGGGTGTTTGTTTTGAATTGTTGGGTTGGAATAGCAAGGGAAAAACCATTGGGAAATGGAGTCACAAGCTGGAGTTCAATCAAAGACAGGTTCTACATACAACCCTACAGGGAAAGGTAGGCACTCTTGTTGGATTCTTTGAGGTTGATTTTGGATTTGGAGGAGAAGATGAGAGGACCAAGTAATAATAGGGTAATCAAGAATCTTGGAATTAACCATAGAGATTATCCAAACCTAGGAGTAGAGTGCACATCAAATAAAATTATGTCCTTCAGTTTTCAATTGAATAATTCAGATTGGAAACACATAAAATTATAACAGAGAAGGGAGAAACATAAAAAAAGGCAGAATGCACTTCACCAACATAAATGACACAGGAATCTTGTAAATGTTGTGAATATATTATTGGATTGATGAACACATGAGGCTCTGTGAGTAGATTTGAAATATGGATCCTATTATATGAACAGGTCTCAACTGACCAACCCCCGATACTTTGAAATTCGAAGTATTAATAATTTTTTACAATGATCCTGTCATTAATGAGCAGGATTGAATTTAGGAAAATCTAAACCAATTCGATTTCGGATTACAAATAAATAGAGATCATTAATATTCATTCAAAGCTCCGGTACTGTTTTGATGGGATCTATGGGTGATATGTGCCTTTGAATCTACTCTCTTTCCCATCTATCCTTTGACTTTCTACCTCTTGAATTTCTGAAAAATAGGGTCCCGTGAAGTATTCATTTCTCCCAATATGGGATGTTTGTGTAAAAACTAGGGGAGGTTTTTGTATATGAGTCTATCCTAAAAACAAAACTCTTTAGGGTTTTTCAAATTCATCTCCAGCTCTCCAAAACAGCTACCACAAAAACATGACAAGATCAGGAAAACTGGCAACTTGAAACAATGGTGCTCAGAGATGGCTTATATTCTCCCAAATCCTGATACCCGTGCAAAGAATGAGAGAGGTTATTGTTCATAATCCCATTGTGGATAAAAATATCTCTCATTGTTTCAAAATTCCTTCTTGTTTACCTGGAATAGCTCTCGTAAATGGACTGGTAAAACTGGGTGAAAAGCGATTTTTTATATTTTTGGGAAGGTGGTTTTGGAGGAGGGAGACTGTTTTTCAACCCATGGGGTGGTAAGTGGTATCAGGGGGGGTCTGGTGACTTGTGGGGCTGCCATGTGTCCAGGGGAAACTACTTTCCCGGACCCCCTTTTATTTGAGTGACGTAAGGGGGGGTCCGAGATATGGGGAAACAAACGTGGGTTCTAAACTTAGGATAGTTTGTTATTTTTATTATTTGTTATTTTATTTTATTTTTTGTTTTATTATTATTATTATTATTATTATTATTATTATTATTATTATTATTATTATTTTATATGTTTATTTTAATATGTTTTTTATTATTGTTTTTTATTTATTATTTATATGTTTTATATTGTTTTATTCATTTGTTTATTTTTAATTTACATGTTTTATTTAATTTCTTAATTAATGTTTAATATTAATACACTAACCTAATTTCTAACTTAATCAAACTAACCTAATTACTAATTACTAATTAATTTATTATTAACAAGCCTAACCTAGTTTTAATAATCTAATTACAATAATTTAATTTAATTAACATTATTATGCTAATTAGTGTTAAAAAATGCCACTAACCATTTATTACTAACCTAATGTTTTTTATCCTAAGATTGTTTATGCATTTAGAAATGAAAATGGTGGAGGGGTGAAAAAATTGAGGGTGAAGGCATGAAGGGTGCGACAGGGTGATGAAGGATCGAGTGAAATGGATGGAGGGAGAAAGTGAAATCAACCGAGCCCAGCAAGCCAGCTGTCTTCATCACGGGAGAAATGCCAAATAGATAGCTAAAGAATCAATTCACCTATGATAATTGGAGCCCACCAGACTCCACACCATGTACTAACTGAAAAGGAGAAAAATTAGTGGCAGTCTTGATCGAGGTTCGGTATGCCCAAAGTGCAGGCTATAGCATGATATGCTAGTTAGATTCTTTCTAGCTGACAATTTTCTGCAAAATGGTCTTGAGAGACTTATTCATGGCCTCTACTTGTCCATTTTCCTGGGGATAGTAAGGGGAAGAATGACCATGCTTAAACCCCAGTTTAGATGTTATTTATTCCATCATTTCATTCTGAAAGTGACTACCATGATCAATGAAAATCTCACTCGGGATTCTGAACCTGGCTATAATTTGATTGAATATGAAGAAGGTGACATTCCTCCCATCGGATTTAATTGTAGGCATGGCCTCGACCCACTTAGTAAAGTAGTCTATGCCCATGATAATGTGTTGATTCCCCCCAGCCGAAGTTGGGTTTCAATCCACAAAGTCTACCCCCTACTTGGTGAAGGAACCAACAATAATGAATGGATGGAGAGGGGTTGGATGTGAGCGCATTTTCTGAGTGAACACCTAGAAGGGTTGACACTTCTTAACTACTTCAACACAATCTTTAAAGATAGATGGCCAAAAATAACCGAATCGCAAAATTTTATGGGTTGTTGCAAGCCCGGATAGATGACCACCACAAGCCCCATTGTGGCATTCGTTTAGAACAGACTCGGCTTCTTTGTGAGTTAAACAATGACGCAAGATATTGTATACTCCTACATGATATAGAGTGTTTTCAAAGATAAGGTAGTTCTTAGCTTGGTATCATATACGCCATCGGTCATCTCAGGAGAGATGCTGAGGGAACTTCAAAGTTTGAAGATAGAGAACAATGCCTCCATACCAGGGGTCTGACGACGAGACAAGCAAAATGTGTTCATCCACAAATGAATCAACATGGATAACATACTCATCTAATCGAGGCAAGTCGAATATTAACTCTGCAAAAACTAGTGATTTGTTGGATTTCATAGAAGCAAAATCGAGATCGAACTATTGTAGAATGACAATCCATTTATTGTACTTTCCCCCTATGATACGCCTAGTAAGGATGTATTGAAATGGATTGACATCAACAATCACAATAGTTTTGCAAACAAATATATAATGTTGTAACCATTGGACTGCGTGAACGATAACCAAAGATATCTTTTCAACATGAGAATATTTGAGTTCAGGGCCGACTATGTTTCGATTAAGATAGTAAATGACGTGCTCATAGAGCTCATCATCCCCTTGAACCAATACCATACCAATCATCTCTTCGGACATGGTGACATAAATAAAGTAATCTTTACTATAGTTAGGAGACTTCAACAAAGGCATCAATACCAAGTCTTTCTTCAAAGCATCAAAGGATTTTTGGGCTCGCTCATCCAAGATAAAAGGAGTTTCCTTCTTCAAGAGACGCATGAAACCCTTAGTGATATTGGCATATTTTACTATAAACTGATGTAAAAAGTTATCTTTCCCTTGTAAACCTTGAATTTGGCGAATAGTGCGTGGGGGAGGAAATTGAAGTATTGTCTCAACCTTTAAAGGATCTACCATGATCCCAGTCTCAGAGACTAAAAATACTAGAAGATGACCTGACCTAATGAAAAATATGAATTTATGAGGGTTCAACCAGATGCGATAATGGCGACTTATTTCAAAGACTAGTCAAAGGTGCTTAGGGTGATCCACTCTCTTATGGGAGTGAGAAACAAGATCGTCAAGATAGGATTTGACTGTATGCTTGAGATTGTGAAATGCAAAGGTCATGGCTCGTTGGAAGGTTGCTCCGACATTTTTAAGGCCGAAAGGTATATTTTGATATGCGAAAGTACCCCAAGGGAAAATAAATTTTGTCTTATGTTGATCCTTAGGTTTTATCTAAATTTGGTTATACCGTGAAAATTCGTCCATGAAAGAAAAAAATTCTCTTCCTGCACACTTGTCGAGAATCTGATCGATGAAAGGTGTCGGGAAGTTGTCTTTGGGACATGCCTTGTTCAGGTCTTGAAAATACATGCATACATAGATGGTTCATTTCTTTTTATTCACATGAATGGGATTGGATACCCATTCAGTCAAGGGAACCTGGTAGATAAACATGACATTAAGCAGTTTTTCTACCTCTACCTTTATAGAAGGGGCCTTCCTAGGATTGACAACTCTAAGACATTTTCGAATAGGCTTAGCATCTGGGTAAGGTTAATATCATGTTTGAAAATTTGAGGGTTGATTCCTAGCATCTCTTCATATGACCAAGTGAATACATCTCAGAATTCCTTGAAGAGTTTGTTGTAGATCAATATTTCTTCTGGCGAACAATCTGCACCAATGTATACATTTTCAATCTTTCCAGGGATACGAAAGATATAGATCGTGAAGGTAGGTGAGATACTTGCCATGTTTCCTTCAGCATAAATTTCATGTGTATCAAGGGGAACTATGAAGTGACCAAATATCTCGCTCAAAGTAGATCTAAAATCATCTTGATCGATTCTAGCAAGATCTGGGAGAAAATAAGAGCGATGATTCATATCATCCCAAGGTTTGTCAAAACCATTCATGGAATCTACGATAGCTTCATCCTAAGGTAAATTATCATCAAGGAAGTTATGTGAACAAGATGATGAGGTGGCCCACATGGGCTCCATAACAGGATACTCCTCGTCCGTATGTGAGGTAATAGGATCGGGATTAGTGGTAGAGTCAAGAAACATTTGATACACAATCTCTCCTTCTGATAGTGACATGACCATTCTAGAATGTGGCTGACCTTCAAAATATGTCATCGAGGAAGGTAGGGTCCAAGGATCATTAAAATAGGAAGTATGGAAAGGAACATACCTCTCTGACGAAATGGGCCTACTGGACATGGCGTAAATATGGTGAATCGGTGCCATGAAGTCGAAGGTACCCATAGGGGATGAATACATTCTGAAACTAATGTTCTCAGTTGTCAGTTGGGAATTGTCAGCCACGGGGATCGACGGTCCAACAAATGTACTAGGGCTAGTGTACACAAAGGATAATTGGTCAATCTTCATGATCTTCCCTTTGTGAGGAAAACACAGAGTGCGGATGATGGACGATACGATGGAAGTCATAGCGTAAGTCCAATTTTGTCCTAGTAGAAATTTATAGTGAAGAGGCACATCAACCACCTTGACATCCACCTCGACTGTCTTCCCACCTAATTGGACCAAAAAGGCAGGAAGAATACTGTGAGGGTGGAAGGAACGACTGTCAAAAGAAGTCAACATGGTCGGAGACTGAGAAAGGGTCAGAGAGTCAAGGGTTTTCCAATAGACCATGGAAATCACACATGTTGCAGTGCCTTTATAGAAAAAAATATACTTGATGGTATACTTTGAGTAACCTGCGTGGATTTGGAATGCCACATGGTAAGGAAATTTAGGCTTCCCATCTGTGGCATCAAACTTGATAATTTTTTAGCCACAAGGATCTAGATATCCTAACACATATAGCAAGACATTCCTCTGTGAAGGAAAGATATGGAGTACCTCCGAAGCCGACATTGCACAAGGGGTTTGACCTAGGTCCTCAAAAATAGAGTATTTATGGGTGGCTCTAGCATTAGGATTGTGGGTAGAGCGCTTAAGTACTCTTTTTGGAATACAAGGCAGTGGCTATGGTTTTTCGATCTGTAAGGGAATCTCCAAAGGAGGGGGGGAATCTAGACCAGGTACATTCTATGGAGAACTATAATCACGATATCGAGTGGATACATTGACCTCAGACTTAACCATACTAATGCATAAATGGTCACCTTCTTGTGTCGATGGGTTTTGACTCCCACTCGCCACATTTATGGGATTCGAGGAGCTCGAGGCCATGTGTTGTTTAAGTGGAAAAGGATTAGTCAACACGACAGGAAGTAGAGATAAAATCCTTGCAGCTTCCATGAGTTTGGGGCATAAATGGGTAAGGTGATCATCTGTACAAATATTACATGGAAAATTCACCTTCCACCTTTCTTTCTTTCCCTCTCTAGCATTATTATTCATCTTCTCATTATTACCATTGTCCTTGGGTTTATTATTATTCTTCCCACACCTTATGATTATTATTACATCCTTTCTTCGTATTCCCTCTTGTTTGTTGGTTACCATTTGGGATGGTCGACGATTGTATAGAGGTTACATCCATTGATTGAGTGGGATTACAGGAAACAGACAAAGTTGGCCCTCCTACATACTGGTTTAGAGACAAGTCTTTCAAATGGCTTGTCACCGATTCTGTGGATTTCACATTGCTAGATCCCACAATGCCATCGGCATGAGGCCAGGGATTTTGTTTAGGGTCATAGTTTGACCTCGGTGCATCAGGAAGAATCTTGTATAACATCCCCGATTGAGCATATATAATATCTAACTATTGGGATTTAAAAATTGCTTCTTCCTCAGAAGTGACCTCGGATGTAGAAACATCCTTCGAAATATAAGGCAGGAGAGATTTAAGGAACCACTCTAGAAAGAATTTTGTGGGTATGTAGACCTTGATCAACCTCTTCTATCTACACCACTCCTAGATTTGATCCGAGATATGAGTGGCTCTATCTTGACAAAAGGTCGACAGAAGTTTGATGTTAGCATCGTAACGAAACGACAATTCGAAGTGGTTGAGGAAGACTAAAACCAACTGATTAAAGGTTCTGTATGCCCCCCTAGGTAGATCGATATACAATTTTGTGGAAACCCCTATGAGGGTGCATTGAAACAATCCTAACTGGATAGAATCTTCAATAATGGAATTTGAAGAGCACCATAGGTGGAAAGTGGTAACGTGATCACCAAGATCCTCACCAATTCTTCCCTCAAATTTTGGAATATCTGAAGGAATCTTAGTGGGGACGGAGGGCCATGATGGATCATGATGCAGGGGGTCATTCATTAAATTAGACAAGTTTGGAAAATTAAGTGTAGCCAGAAAAGGGAGACGGGGTTGTGGCCTCTTTCCCCAAGCTCCCTGGAAATATTGTGGTTGGGGAATCACATCCCATCCAGAGTTATGATAATCACCATGGCCCTGTCCAGGATTATAAGACCCTCCTCTAGACTGATTCATAAGGGGTTGGTTGGGCATCATTCCAGTAGGAATGTTCTAATGAGGATTATAAAAATTTCCCCTAGTCGAAGTTGCTCTGGGTTGGGGGTTCCCCAAGGTGTGAAACAGACCTCCTCTGGGTGTGAATATGGAGGATAAAGGTGGATTTTTCATGCCAAACGTGTTGGTCGGAATAGACATAGTGTTATAACCCTAAAATGCACCACATAGGCTTACCTGGCATCAGGCCAACTCATGTCTCTTCCTTGCCAAAGCCATGCTGAATAAAACCTTGAAAACCCTCTTAAAACAAGTGGCACGCGCCCTAACCCTTCATTGCACGCATTGGAACGCTGGCCGAATCACTACTGCACGCATTGGAACACGGGCTGGCCTACTACAGCCCGTGTTTACCTAACAAAGCACAAAAACAGGAAAGTTACCGACGGGACGAAAAGCTTTGGGTCATTTAACTGGAACTCCTAGCCATGCATGGCCGAGAGTTCGTCCAAAACCCTAGCTCCTTCTAGCCTATAAAAGAAGGGGTAGGGGTACTATTTGGAAGGGGAAAAAGATAGCAAAGAAACTTTGCCCAATTGCCGAATCCATTTGTCCCAACCCTTTAGCCTTTCCTCAAGCCTAAGAAGAATTCAAGCAAAGTAGTTGGAGGACAAAGAAGAGGAGGAGCCCAGGATCAGGATCGGGGAACGGTGGCCGGTCTCTATCATTATTGTAAGTTGATTCATCTTGAGAATAATAAAAGAATACTTTTCCCGTCCCAATATGTGAGTGATATATATTTTATTTGATTTATGCATAATCTCTAACCCTTAGGTAGAAGAATAGCATGCATGCGTAGTGTTTTGTCTTGATTGCAGGATTGTCTTTGGAAGGAGCAGCGAGAGCAAGCGGATAAAGCGCAACGGAGGATATACATCAAACATCGATAGAAAAATGTTAGTAGGTCTCTTCCATGCTTGTGTGTGAAAAAGGGGTTTGAGTATTGGGGTGATAGGTTAAAAGTGTTTTCTTTGAGGTCATGATCTGCGTACAAGTTCATCCCTAGCTTGTTAGTCCGTAGGGTATTATTTCCCAACAACAGAATTGGTGAATCCACTGGGGATATTACTCTTAGGGTTTCCAGATTTCATTGAGGTTTTTGGGTAGTTCAAAGAATTATATTTTCTATTTCTTTGTTTGTTTGTTTATTTTCTGTTAGGTCAAAGCTAGCAGGGAACCTGGTTCATAATACCAGTTTTTTCCTTGAATGTTGCTTGACAATCATTATCGGGACACATAGAGGTACACATGGCCTACAGAAGGCCTGCACGCGTGTAAACCGCGCCCTAACCTTCTGTAGCCCGCATTTGAACGCTTGTTGCAGAGGTTTCAGTAGCATGTAGGACACAGAGAGCTTAAGAGGCAGTCTCCTCTTCCCTATCAGAAGTTTACCTTCTCAGGGGGCTTTCTAGATCCTGTCTGGGTCTTGTTGGATCACTGTCTTGTTTGCAGTCTTCTTTATTGTGTCTGTTATCTTTTGCATTCATTTTCTTTTTTCTGTTAAAATAGAAGCATTCAAGCCTTTAAGAGACCCTGGTTATCAGTACCAGAGGCCTTTTTCAGGTTTGGGTTGTCTGTGGTTGTTTTGTCTTAGTATTTATACAGACCCGCGGACTGTTTAGGCTCAGCCCGTGGGTACCTACGCGCTGTTATAGCTCAGCACGCATTTGCACGCGTGTTGTTTCAGTGACATTCGCGGGCTTGATTGGTTGCTTTTCAGCTTGGGTGGGGCAGTCAACCCCTCCTGTGGTGAGAAGTGTTCCTCTCAGGGGTTTGAGTCTGGGGCTACACAGTCACCTCTAATCCTTAGCCTGTGTTTTTCTTAGCTGATGTTTTGATAGAAAAGACAAAATAATTTATTTTTTTTATGGTTTTTAGACAAGTGTTAGAATCGGTGCTTTCTTGATTACCTTTGAGTGTCTTTTCTCTGGTTCTTCGCGATCTATGCTTTAAGCCAGAATTTTATTTTGTTTTCTTGGTTTTGTGCTTGTCGACATTTTCCCTTTTTTTCTTGATTTTGCAATTAAATAAAAAAAAAATTATCTTTTTCATTTTCTTCTTGGTTTGAAGATTGTTTTGTTGCATCAGTAGCTAGGAAGAAGCCTTTTTCATAAGTTTTGCAGTGCATTTAGCGCATAAGTAGCTCTCAGATTGAGCGAAATTCCTTGATGTTTTTCTGCATGAAATCTTAGAAAATTCGAAAGGAAAAGAAGTCTTTCTTGTTGAAAAGTTGTTGGTTTTTGCATTTTCGTAAAAAAAATTGTTTCCAAGCATTTCTTGTTCATTTTTGCTTTGATTCTTTACACACCATCAGTTTCACCTATATACCTTGTGACGTAAAAATCCCATCAAAAGCAACGTTAATTAAAAACTATTAGAGTTTTTGTTTGTAGGGTTCATACACTAGCTCAGGACTAGGGCCTTGGAATAGGTTGGAGAGTAAATCCTCCAAGGCCACTCAAACCAAACATTGGAGTCTGTCATAGGGAGTGTAGAAGTCCAGTTACAGAAATTTATCCGGGACCCCCCTCTAACACAGGGGTTAAACATGAGGTTGCGTAAAAAAAGGTAGCGGAGATAACCCCTCCAAAGCCGGACCGAGCGTAGTGGAGAGCACATATCGAGGATTTGTTAAGGGATTTCGTCGTTTGCATTTGCCACGGAGCTTCGTGGGTCTAAAATCCGTTCGAGGTCCTCAGTCGTCTTCCAGACCATTTGCTCTCGATACCCTTGACAGGTTTCGGGCTTGATACCCTGCTCATTGTGGTCTACCCGACTATCGACTGTACCCGCTTGGTGACTGTTCACGTGCTGGAAAACTAGTTGCCAATATTTTCTAGGGACATACACAGGTGACTGCGGGGGTATACTATGGTACCTAGGACAGACATCGGGCCACACTTTGCAGAGTATACCCGGAGGGTGCTTCCGTATTCGAGTTGCACTTGCACCAGTAAATTTCTCTAGTGTTGGTTGTTGTAACTGTTCTTCCAAATAGTTAGTGTTTGCTTGTCTTATCTCATAGGGGCTTCTTTTAGTGTGTGTTACTGTTTGTTCGTGTAGAATACCTTAGCGTGTCGTGAATATTCTCACACAGTGGAGGATAGATCCACTGGTCACGAAGGCTTCTGGGCCTGCCACCGGTTATACTGGAGCCACCCCCGCCACCATTGAGGCCGAAGCTAGACCAACAAGGGTCTTTCGAAGCAACCGGGTTTCTAACCATTGAGCCCAAACAAACCCCGGAGGAATCAATTCCCAATCTTGGATCGGTTTAAACCCCAAACACTGATATCTGGACACCGGTTATTGTACCAGTCCAATTTACCGAACTCCTGTCAGTACCTCATACAGCTATGGAAACAAACGTTGCCACTTCCTCTGGGAATTCTTCCATTTCCACCACTGTTGCTACCACAGGAGAACCATCTCCTAACTTGTCGTCATCGGTTCAGACCACCATGGCTCCGGCCGCAACTACGTTGCATAGTGGATAGACCCCATCTATCGTGGCAGCCACAAATCCATTCACATCTAGTGCGACAGGCTCTCTGTTTTCATACGGTATGCCTAGTTCAGGAACAAGTCCTGCACTCACTCACTCCACTTTACAGACTTTGGGTCTGGGGGCAGGGAGCTCTAGCGCTCCTCTGCAAGGTCAACTTGGGGGCATTCATGTCCCTTTCAATGCTTTTCCTCACGCTGGAGGTCATAATCCTCCTTTGTCCCCTTCGCTTGGTGGTCTGCATCAGCCGACCGTCGGGCAGCCCGCACACACGAGTTCATTTGGAGCCGGGAGTCAAGGAACACCTACGCAAACTCAGCCGGTAGGTTCGTCACCGTTTGTTTGGAATGGGACATTTGGTAACAACACTTTCACACCCACTGCTTTCCCATCTGGGGGCACTCCCATATTTGGACAGCCTACTCAGGTGCAGGGTACTATTCCTGCGCCAGGGGCACATATACCAGGACCTTAGAACTCAGGACAAGGATCCGTTCCCTCCGTTGGATTGTCGTTATGGGGTAATTCTTTCCACAGTCAATGGAACCCCGGACAGACTTCTGTGCCTCTCCCAACAGGACCGGCATGGGGCAATCCTTCCCAAATTCCGTCAAACACGATGAGTGCCCAAAATCCTATGTCCTTTATGGGGAGTCAGCCAATGATGTCTCCACAGATGAAAAATCCATACGCTGGTCAGGGCCATGGTTTCTACCAGAATCCGGGCCAACAACCCAACTTTTCATGGTAACCTGGTGCCAATCAAACCCCAGGACCCTTTCTCCCAGGCTATCAGCAACAACCTAAACTACCATTTTTGGCGACATTACACTTGCCATATTTAACATGATTGTTAAATGATCCTATCTGTCATGATCCATGTTGGCCTCCTATGCCAACGAAGTTGCCTTCGGACATTCCCAAGTTCAAGGCCAAGCCTAACGAAGATCCAAGTGATCACGTGACTACTTTCCATATTTGGTGTTCATCTAACTCACTGAAATATGACTCCGTCCAGTTGTGATTGTTTCAACGCACTCTCATTGGGAGCGCCGTGAAATGGTACATCGAGCTTGATCGCTCATGATATTATTATTTTGGCGAGCTGGCTATGGATTTCCTTAACCATTTCCAGTTACTTGTGAGATACGACGTCGGCACCGAGTTGCTAGCCAATTTCGAACAGACGACAACTAACCATATCTCTGATCATATCCGAGAGTGGAGACGTCGAAAGAGTCTAATCAAAGTACCAGTCCCACCAGCATTCCTACTGGAGTGGTTCATTAAGTCCTTGGTCCCACAGTTGTCCAAAGACGTTGCAACGTCTGGAGTTTCCTCTGAAGAAGAAGCCATTATGCGTGCTCAACAATTTGAGCTCATCTATTCTCGGTCCGGTTTGTTATACAACATCTTACCAGATGCGCCCCGTTTGATATTGGAGAAAACTAGACAGAGAGTTGGACCACATGCCGATGGTATAGTTGGTTCAGCACAAAGTAAGTCCACTAAGCAATTGACAAAGAAATTACAACAGTTATCCATACAACACTCAACGGCCAGCAAGAATACTGCTTTGGTTGCTCCTCCTACCCAAACGTCAGAAGTACACTCCGTACAGACGACTACCCCAAAGGCCACCCAGCAACCTGAAGGGAAGAAAAAAGAACGCAGGAAGGGTAAGGGGGATAAAAAACCCACAGATAATGCTGGCGAGGGCACCACGAAAAAGAAGAAGGCGAGGTATCTGTGCAACTTGTGTGCGGAAGACCACCCGACCCATTTATGCCCTCGACTTGCAGAGGCCCAGAAGTTTGTCACACAGCAACAACAAGCTGTGTTGACTAATCCCTTTCAGCATGGGCAAAATTTAACTCAAGCCTCTGCAAGTGTAGCCAGGAAAAATTCCCTCACCCAAATAATTCCTCTTCCGCGAACGTATATATGGTTAGGGGTGATGCTTTAATCACAACTAGAGCACATGACTATAGTAAACCAAGCGCCTCTGAGAAGGGTAAAGAAGCCGAGACCCTGTCTTTTCCACTACAGATCGAGAAGACGTTGGGAGAAACGATGACACACATTCCAAAAGGTGCGTTTAAGAGGGCTTCTCACAATCCAAATGCAAGGTCCACCCAGAACTACTCTGTGGTGGAAGATTTATCACAAACCCCTTGCGCTATGTCTGCTTTGGAGGTCCTCCAAAGTTGCCCTGCTCAGAGAAAATCCTTGTTGACTTCTTTAGGCTCTACTGAGACTTGTAACCCAGGTACCATCATGCTAGATACGACTGACTTGAAACCTCAGTTTGCCTTACCACGTCGCGTTTCAGATAGTAGTGGCTCACCCCACGAAAACTTTTACACGGAATATCTACCACACGGTGGTCGACGAGGGCACTTCGACTTGCGTTATGTCGTTAGCATGTTGGAAGGCCATTGGTCAGCCCGAGTTGTCTCCATCACCTACTCTGCTTACTGCGTTCGACAGTCGTTCTTTCCGACCACATGGCATCATTCCTTCTTTCCCTATGCAGTTAGGGGGAAAGACCATGTGCGTCGAAGTCAAGGTAGTCGACACCCCCATCGACTACAATCTCTTGTTAGGGTGTAGTTGGACTTATGTTATGCAAGCGGTGGTCGCTACAGTTTTTTGAGTCTTATTGTTTCCACATGAAGGTCGGATAGTGACCATTGATCAATTGTCCTTCTCTCGACCTAACCCAGCCTTGGGGGAATCCACAGTTCCCATGATAGATAATCCTTAAGCCAGTTTCGTTAACATAGGAGTTGGTTTGTGCCCATCTTTGATGGGTAATTTCGATTACCCACCTCCTCAAGGCGATGTCAAGTTTATATCGACTCACCACAAGGCTGAGATTTTCCATGTTTCATCGTTCCGCACGACTTACTTTGAGGATCCGTGGATTCTTCCTTCCCCATCAGCCACAATGGATGAGACAGGGCACTCCAGCATGTCCATTCCCTTGTCGGCTGCTGAAGTAGCAGACTCGTTAGTCCAACAAGCTTTAGCTACTCCTAATCCGAATCCTGCACAAGAGTTGGATCCACTTCTTGAGCCTATCTAGGCTCAGGGTTCTCTTGCTACTACCGATTCGTTGGACTTAGTATTACCTTCTAGCGAAGCTATAATCGAAGCAATGACTAGTCCGGACAAACCTTGGGAAGATCTTCATCACAGATCATATTTCCTCCCAGAGTTAAGTCGAATCGAGGCAAGAGAATTCACTATCACCATGACGGGAGATCAGCCATGTCCCATTAACCTCTTAGCTACACAGGAAATTTACGCTGAGGGTAATATGGAAACTATCGCTGCCATGATACCTATCAACATCTCCGGCAACCCTGGAATTGTGGAGAATGTCTTCGTCGGAGCATATTTCTCCCCCGAAGAGATTCATATTTACACGGATCTTTTTAAAGAATTCCGCGACGTTTTTGCCTGGTCTTATGAGGAAATGCCAGGCATTGATCGGAAAATAGTTGAACATGAAATCACAACGTATCCTGATGCTAAGCCTGTTCGACAGAATCTTCGTCCAGTTAATCCTAGGAAAGCATCAGCCATCAAAAATGAGGTTGAGAAATTGCTCAAGGCCGGGTTCATTTACCCAATTCATTTGACTCAGTGGGTGTCAAACCCCGTACCGGTCGATAAAAAACAAGGCACGATTCGTGTATGTACTAATTTCCGTGATTTGAATAAGGCATGTCAAAAAGATAATTATCCAACCCCATTCATTGAGCAGATCATTGATGAATGTGCCAGTTGTGAATCCTTTTCGTTCATGGATGGTTTCTCAAGCTATAATCAAATCCAAATCAAACCTGAGGACCAACACAAAACAACATTCATTTGTCCGTGGGGTACATTCGCCTATCGCAAGATGCCTTTTGGCCTCAAGAATGCTGGAGCCACTTTCCAGTGGACCATGTATTTTGCGTTTCACGACCTCAAACATATAGTCGAGGCCTATCTAGATGATTTAGCATCACGCTCGTGCAAGTGAAAGGATCATCCTATGCACCTCCGACTAATCTTTGAACGCTGTCGCTACTTTAGGATTCGCTTGAATCCCAACAAGTGCAGCTTTTGCATCACGTCAGGACATTTGTTAGGTTTCATAGTGTTAACCACAGGGATCATGGTTGATCCTCTTAAGGTGGAGGCGATAATCCAGTTTCCCCCCCCACGCACAATCTTACAACTTTAGAGTCTTCAAGGCAAGGCGAATTTCTTACGACGCTTCATCGCCAACTATGCTGAAATCACCAAGGGCTTCATGCATTTACTGAAGAAATATGTTCCCTTTTTCTGGGACGAAGCAATGCAATGCTCTTTCAACGCATTGAAACACGCTCTTACGACCGCACCTCTGCTACGGCCACCGAATTATAACAAGGATTTCCTATTATATCTGGCTGTCGCGGAGTCAACCATATGCATGGTTTTAGTTCAGGAAGATGATTCGTTTTCTGAATACGTGATCTATTACCTGAGCCGAGGCCTCGTAGGACCGGAACTTAATTATACTCATCTCAAAAAGCTTGCGTTGGCAGCAGTTCATGTTGTTCAACGGTTTCGTCACTATGTTCTGTTTCGCAAGACCACCGTCGTAGCTGTCATGAATTCATTCCAGTACATGTTGACACGACGAGTTATCGGCGGAAAAATAAGTATATGGATGGTCATCCTCCAAGAATTTGACTTAGACTTTGTTTCAGCGAAGTCCAAGAAGTCATTGGTCTTCGTAGAACTTATTTTGGAACTTCCGGTTGAGTCAGGTGACGTTGTGCCTGAAGAATCGCCTATCTGGGGGGATATGTTTTTGATTAAATCATTAGACCCCCGGTATGGAGATATATTGATCTATCTCCAGACTTTGAAGTGCCCCACCTCTGCTTCTCGTGATGAGCGTCGACGGATACGCGATCAGACCAAGAACAACCTCATACTCAATGATATGTTGTATCGGAGAGGTGTAGACTGTATCTTGCGTCAATGTCTCACTCATGAGGAGGCCGTCATAGTGCTCAACGATTGTCATACAGGAGCTTGTGGCGGTCACTTATATGGGTTGGCAATAGCCCAAAATATTTTACGAGCAGGTTACTTCTGGCCCAAACTTATTAAAGATTGTATCGAGTCGGTCAAGAAGTGCCATCCGTGCCAAATCTTCTCACAGAAGATGAGGGCACATTCATTTCCTATGTTTCCTATCGTCACAGTTGGTCCCTTCACAAAGTGGGGGATTGATTACACTACATGCAACCCCCCGTCAGCAAGGGGGCACCGCTATATCATCATAGTTGTAGACTACTTCACTAAATGGGTCGAAGCTATGCCAACGTTTAAAGATGATGGAGAGACTGCAACCCTCTTCTTATTTAACCAGATTATAGCAAGGTTCGGCATCCCGAGAGAAATTTTCACTGACCATGGAAGTCACTTTCAGAACCAAATGATGTCTGAATTAACATCAAAGCTTGGGTTACGGCAAGAACATTCCTCACCTTACTATCCCCAAGCCAATGGGCAGGTGGAAGCTGTTAAAAAAACTCTCAAGATAATGCTACAGCGAACCATCAACCTAGCCAAGTCAAACTGGCATTTGATGTTATACTCGGCATTATGGGCTTACCGAACATCAGTAAAGACTGCAACCGTTTTCTCACATTTCCAACTCGTTTATGGGCTGGAGGTAGTCTTGCCCATCGAATGTCAAATTCCATCTCTGAAATTGGCAGTACAGTTATTGCCAGACACTTCTCCACTCGAAGAACGGTTAGTACACCTTGAGCAGCTTGATGAACAATGTTGCGATGTGGCCCTGGCCAACGAGTCTCATAAACATAAGGTCAAGTGTCAATATGATAGGTCTGTGCGTCCTCGGATTTTTTCTGAGGGCGACCTTGTCCTGGTTTACGACCAAGATAAGGACCCCCTGGGGGCAGGCAAGTTTAAACCCATGTGGTTCAGACCCTTCATTATTAAGGAGGTTTTAAAAAAGGGTGCTTATCGTCTGGTTGATTTTGAAGGGAATGCTTTGGCGGAACCTAGAAATGGGCTCTACCTCAAGAAGTATTACTCCTAGCATGGTCACTGTGGGTAGCTTTTTGTAACATATGTATAGTCTTTGTGCTATTACTTTTTTACATTTCTTTTGAAAAACTTGTTATGGATGTGTCATTGATGTTGTCTTTCATCAATATGGCAGATGTCAAGTGAGTCCGAGGTGTTCATTGGGTATGCGGATGGTGCTAGTAGACACACGTGGAGGCTTGCCTCCGTAGCTTGGGTAATCTTTACACCACAGGGTCAGTTGTTATCTTCCGGAGGGATATGCTTAGGTGACACCACAAATAATGTTGTTGAGTATAGTGCAGTTATTGAGTTGCTTCGTGACGCCTTGTCATTGGGTATCTCTCGTCTTCGGGTCTATCTAGATGCTCAACTGGTTGTGTTGCAGCTAAATAGAATATACCGAGTCCTCGATCCGACTTTACATCAACGATTCCTTAGAGTACGTCTCTTGGAACACAACTTTGATTATATTACATATTTTCATGTTCCTAGGAGTCTAAATCAAATCACAGATACTCTATCTAATCACATTTTAGATTGGCATCTTGCTCACACATAAAAAGATCATGATCATACACATGTGAACACATTTTTGTACACATAATCCATAAAGACACAGAAAAGAAATAAAAACCATATATAAACATGATAAAATCCTCAGAGTACATCGATGGGCGCAAGTGCCTCAAAAAATGGGAACCATAACGAGTCACCGGGGCTTATGCCCTCAAAAAATATGTACAACAAGGTGCTCGTGGCACATAAAAAGTTTACAAGTCTGCTCAGGGCCGGTGGGCCCTGTTATAATCATGAAAAGCCTGGGCTAAATCCCTAAACAAACGGACCCATGTCCGAGGTGCCCCCACAACATGAGGCTGCATGGAGGGCGGTAGGTCCTCTATCTCTGCCATGGGAACTGTGCGAGTGAGCACAGTAAAGTTCTGCTCAATCCACCTCAGGACTCTCTCGGCCTCTCCTGCTGGGAGGCTCCCAGCTACTGCTGCTCCTCCAGCTGCGGCGTCAGGCCATGGGCGACGCCTATTCCATGCATAATCGACAGGTCACACGGGTCCCACATCTGCATGCAACAAAATTTCACCCGTCAAACAACTCTGGTATACAAAAACATGATATATATCTCAAAAAAGACATAAAAATTACATATGCAAACAAAAAAAAAAACTAGGTAGGTGGAGACTTACCCATCTCCCCTCACTCCTCACCAGGAGGCACTGGTATCGCTGGATCTCTGGAAAAGTCGATCCCTGCATATGGGTAATCCTCGATCTTCGGGATCTGTCGCGATAGCCATGCGAAGAAGTCATCATTGAAGGCCTCGGTGGTCCTCCCACCACCCTGTCGCGGCAGCAACGCTGCCCATCTACACACTGCAGGGAAAGTCGCCAGATGTCCTCGTACTGTCAGCCGAGGACTGAAGCATGGAACTCTCTCAAAAAAGAACGAACACAAGATGGTCCCAAACCCGAAGTTCCTATGTGTCCGTTGTCTGCAAGCTGTCAGCTGCCCTGTCATGCTTGCCAGTAGTGTGGTACTCTAGTCAAAAATTTGTGCATTCATGCACTAAATCACACAGTTCATCTGTGCGCGCGAAGCTTGGTGCACGGCCGCAGAGCCGGTAATCCACCCGATAAGTGATAACATGGTCTGGAGGGCGAGGCTGGTAATCCTACTCATGGGAACTGATGAAGATCTCTGATCGGTCCCAACCTCACAGTACTCCTCTATCAATTCCGATACTTTTCTCGGCCCTGCAGAAAAAGTATGAAATTTGACGGGTTCCCCTCTCCTCGAGAGGCCCGTCAAAAAGTATATATCCTCGGTGGTGGGCACCAAGGATTTCCCCTCTATCATAAAGGCCTCTACATCTGGGTGCCAATAGTCAACCAAGGTATTCAGTAGCCTGGGTTGAGCGCGCATAAATGGACACAAGAAAAATTTCACCAATCCACACTGCGCCAGCACGGCCATGATGTTCAGATCTGCAGCCACTGCCTCATTGGCAGCCTCGTGCTCCCTCTCTCTCCACTGAACATACATCCTGCAAAAACCACAAAGCAAAAGGAGGGAGTTATCTCTTGATTCAATCAACTTTTCGTTGCACGGGGGGGCACCCGCGGGTTGTCTAGACAACAGTCATGGGTACCCGCGCACAGCTTTGGCTCTACGCACAGGTACCCACGGGCTGTCCTTGGACAACCCGCATTTTCCTAGGGCCGACCTCTTTGAGGTCGACGCCCACCCCCAAACTCAAAAACAAACAATAAATGAAGTATTGAAATGCAAGATAGGGGAGTTTGTACTTACTTGGTCCAAGCAGAAGCCCATTTCGTCCATTGTAGCTCACGGAATCACGATCTTTGGAAAAGGGGGTCTTTTGGCTCCAGAGTCAATTTCCAAATCAGCAATGGTGATAATTGATCTGAAAATGGAAGGTACTTGTTTAAGGGTGCAAGGTATCCATTTTCCATAATTTAAAATGTGAGTTATACACTCCAATGTGACCTCTGAAAATGTGAAAACTTACTATTTCTTATACAGAGATAGACTGTAGGAGAATT